>RJWJ010009322.1:0-42526 GCA_004363605.1 Indri indri
ACTATTTCTCTGTATGCATTCTCTTATCCAGTTTGGATGTGATACATAGTATTTTCAAACACAACTTACTTTTCTCCCTTCTCCATTAATTCATTTCCATCTATTAAAATTTTACCCATTCTTTGCAGGCCAATTCAATTTCATTTCCTTCATAATAAAACATCTAGAGTTTATCTTTCTTTTTCTTCTAGAATATTATAATACTTATCTTCCATATGATACCCAATCTGTACTATTTTCTATGGCCATTTAACTTTTAATATTATTTAGCTTTTCCTTATGCTTATTACAGTGTAAGTTCTCCAAAGGTGGAGACCATATCTTGCCCTTACAATGTTCACTGTGTTTGGTTTATGCTAAACATTCAGTTACTCAAATATATGTTGAGATGAATAGATATGAATGAATTAACTTAGCCATGATGGCTATGTGTAACTGGACTGATACGATCCTATTATTATTACCCAAGAAAACAACTCAAATGATATTCTCTAGAAATAATGAGCCAAACTTCTTTTTTCCTCCTCAAGGGATAACCTTTCTTAGTGACAACTTTCTACAATAGAACTATAAAGTAAGATTTTGCAATACTAAGAGCCTATCTGTGATTAACTATGTGCCATAGGACCATGAGTGGGTTCCTCAACCTTTGGATGCCTTTGTTTCTCTATCAACAACATACGATAAAGTGCCTTATTTCCCCTGCTTGATAGTAGAAGTTATAGGGTATAATGAACCCTACCTTTGTCTTTCCTGATCTTTTCAAACAAAGAATAGTTACCAAGATTTCAGGGTCAGTTTAAAAAAAAATCAGAAATCTTTTTAAAAAGTGTATTTCATGACATAATATTGTTCTGCTAACTATTATATGCATAACCCTTGGTAAAAAATTATGTTTAATAAATATAAAAAATGTGTCTTTACAAATTATTTTCTTTCTTGTTATGTATTTAAAGTTTAATTGATAGACAATTAATGAGTTAAAACTTTCACAATTTTAAAGTATAGAGTAATCCACTACATACAAATGAAAATGCATGGGCAATACTACATATACAAATTTATTACTGCAGAAAATGACATAAAAATACATAATTTTCATTTTATATTTGTAAGATCTTATTGTCTATTTACTCAGAGTCTGTAATCAAGATAAAAGACAAGCTTTTCTGAGAACTTGGAAGCTGAGCAGCCAGAGGCACAGTTCCCTAACCATGTGCCAACAGTTCCTAGGGTGCTGCAGTGAATGCACAAGGGTGCTGAGGGACATTTTAAACTTTTGAGAGAAACACAATGCTACTTAACATCAGTTGAGCATTGAGAAAACTATTAGCTCTAGGTAGTTTATAGTTTTAACATTGGGGTATTCTACTAATACCTTATTTTCATTACTTCATTCATTTGTGAAGCTGTATTTTTGGAGGTTGCTGTAATGAAAAGCAAGAACCATGGGAAAATCAATGTGGAATGCAGAACAGGAAATGAGAGTGACAATGTCCAATATGACCCCAAGGTTTGAGAAGTTGTACAGTGCTCAACTTAATTAGCTAAAATAATTAAATAATTACAGTTATTTAAGAATAAAATATTAATTGTCTTCCGCTTTAGTCATATTATGTTTTCAAATACTACAAAGTTGTTAGGATATAAATGCTTATTAAATGGTTTGGCCCAAGCTACATTTTAAATTAAATTTTTAGGTATTTCTTTTGGCGTAGGGTGCTGTTAAAAATTGCTGAGAATACCTGAAAAACCAAGAAAATCTGGGAATTTTCTTCAGTGAGATAGGAGTACAAAGACTTTATTGGAGATCAAGCAGAGATGAGTCTAGCTTATGTCTTCACACTATGGAGGGAAACAGAGTTACTCGTGGGGTTCTGGGGGAGGACTAAAATGGGCTCACTTTGAGATGACTGTCTACGCATGCTGCTTGTCTGGAAATAGGGTCCCTCTATTTACGTGATCCTAACAAGACTCCTTGTGATCAGGTCTAGGCTTTGTAATCTAAAAAAAAAAAAAAAAAAAAAAAAAGACTCTGTGTGAATTAGAGAAATAGAATTGTTGAGGGTTAAGGTTGAGACATGAGAACCCAAGGAGTGGGACAGGACTTTGCCAAAGAGCAACCTGTGGACGTGTCAGTTCACTGAGCAAAAGCTGCTCTCCCTTGAGGGGTACATTCCACCAATCAGGGATGTCTGCAAACGGACCGGGCTTGTAATCTGAAGGCAGACAGAATGATCAAAGGGTGTCAGCCCAGCAGATAAGAGCAGTTTGCTATTCTAAGCCTGAGGTAATGTTCCTATATCTCTCTTGAGTTCATGTCTCAGTAAATGAGGAACTAGATAAAGTAGGAAGAAGTATGTGGTCTCTTTTGTTCCCATTTAGATTATATGCACTTCTGCTAGCTCATGAGCTTTTCGCGTGAAATCATTGTAATCCATAACATGAAAAATAGAGTAAAAACAGGTGCTAGACTTCAGTCAGTACCACCTGGCTCACAGGAATGCTGGTGGTCCCCTGACCTCCCCGGCCCTTTCACCTTACTTTTTGTGTCCGTGCCTCTGTCTCTCCCATCTCTTGCAACACACACTGCCCGGGGACCCGGTTATATCAGGGGTGTCGTGAACCCCCAATATAGAATATTCAATTTTAGTTCACTGTGGTGGTACAGATGCCTGTCCATCTTTGTACATAAAAAGTGGAGAAAAGAGGAATTAAAGCATATTTTACTCACTAAAGGAAAACTTCCAGAAATGGGTACACTTATATTTTATTTTAAAAGTTTCACTATTTTTTGATGGAAAAACATTTTAGAATTATTTTAACACTAATGTGGTTTTTGGGTTTGAACTAATTTATTCATTGCTGAAGTCAGTCATTTTACTATTCATCTTGAAATGTTTTCTAGAAATGATTATAACATGAGTATCAGTTGTCATTTGTTTCTTAATTTTTTAAACAAAACATTGTTCTTATTAATTATCTTAAGGAATATAAATATATTGCCACTTAATCATTTTTAGTAACATTTTGCTAATGTGCCTTTATTTTGTATATGAGAAGAACACATTTCATTCTTAGTGTTAATACTTCTAAGAATTCTAGTATTTACATTAAATTTGGATATTTTTAAAAAATAGATTTATTATTTTAAAATAATAAATAACAGATTGCATATTTACTACAAGTTGGACATATTTAAGTAAATGTCTATTAACATTAACGAGGTTATATTAAGACACTCTTATTGATAATTTGTACTTATTATCATTAGCTGCCAAGCTTAATAAGCTGCAGACAGAAAGATATGATTCCTTTATATAATATAATAAAG
Organism: Indri indri; assembly: GCA_004363605.1. Classification (NCBI taxonomy): domain Eukaryota; kingdom Metazoa; phylum Chordata; class Mammalia; order Primates; family Indriidae; genus Indri; species Indri indri. Next base: position 3,335 of record RJWJ010009322.1, read on the forward strand.
CAGACAGAAGAATTAGGTTATGAAAAGACAGAGAGATGGTGAGCACCTAGCCAAATATGATTGTGTTGAAATTTTTCTTTTCTATCCATTTAATTTCATGGACTATGTTCATGACAATTTAGTATTAGAAGATCTTAGGTAGTTATAGAAGGGATTTTCAGATGAATTGCACTCTCAGAAAGGATATGATACAGAAGAAAAAGAGAAGCTACCCTCATGATGTGTGAGGGGAAATTTTTCTGTGTGTAACACATGTCTGGAAAGAAAACAAAAAGCTCAACAAATAGAAAAATCATAGAATATTGAGGATTGATGATACCCTAGGGATTTTATCCAACCCTTTTAATTTAAATGTGAATGGTTTGAGTCCCAGAGAAGTTAAGCAACTTGTTTTTGATCGCACAGCTACTTATCAGCAAAGAAACTACTGAAATGCAGAGCTTCTGCATATGTCAGTGCTTTTCCATGCCATTATATTGCAGGACATAATTCAAACAGATTAATTGTGTACGCAATATTTATTTATGTATTTATTTTTTGCAATATTTATTTTTAATGCAGTAAATCACTCACATTGAGGTTTTAATTCAGCAGATTTTTCTCTGTGTTTTTAGGACATTTGAGGACAAGAGGCAGGCAGGAACATGTTTCAGTGGAAATAGCATGGACTTAGAAGTCAGGATTGAAATTCTGACTCTAATATTTATCCTCTCCCTATCATTGGGAAGATATTTAAAATCTCTGTGCCAGAATTTCCATATTTGTGTCCTTGTGAAAATATGTCCTATTGTGTTGGGATTTAGAATCCCAATTTACAGAAAGTGTATAGAGAGCTAACGGTGCTAGGATTGCTGAGTCTGCAGACAAAAAGTCTGAGAACTGTAGGAGGCTATGGTGTTAGTGTTTGAGGCACTGACTTACAGGGTCTCTTCTCAAGAGGAGGATGGATTTCTGCAGTACATGGTTAAATGCAAATCCACTTAAGGGAGAGAGTGGTGTCTGCCAGAGGTACCAAAACATACTGATTACTTGCCCTGTTTCTTGCTGTCTTAGATTTGGTGGCATTAAAACAAGGCAGCCACCCCACTCATTAAGTATCTTTCTGGTACAAATTCTACTAAGTGTAGTATTGACTTTGTTGCTTTTCTTTATTTCTTTTCCCCTTTTCCCCAATGCCCTCTTCCTCCTCCCTTTTTTGAGCAGCAACTATCCTACCCCTTCAGGATGGTTCCTGATAAAGTATAACCATAGGATGATGGATTACATTGTCTTCCATGTGTCCCTTTATATGTGAACAAAGCAGATGGTTCTTTTCACTTTGATAGTATCTTTAATGTTTAGTTTTACTTACAAAATTACGCAAGAATATGAAGTACACTATCTCCATTTTTATTTTCTCACAGCTGTTCACCAAGAAAGTACATTTGCCCTCTTTTAAAAGAGAAGGGTATATTAAATGGGAAGGTAGACAAATCTCAATTCAGACACCATGGACCTATGGCTAAAGTTGAAGCTGGGGAGAGTGTGTGTGTGTGCGTGTGTAATTTTCTAGGTTAGGGATCCAGAAAAACTTGTCCTAGTTAAGCATTCACCAGCTACTATATTTCTTAGAGAACTTACTTTAATGTTACATGTCCAATTCCTGTGAGTTGCCAGATTTATGTAAAGACTGACTATAGAGAGAGATTTCTCAGTCTTCTGATATTAGGAAGGAGCTCTGCTCCAGAGAACGCTTATGCTGATGTTACAGGTTTCTTTGCTGGAGACTTAGATAGATGAAAAGAAATTAGGAAAGAGTTTGGACCTCTGAAATGCAAAGAATTTGGGGAACGAGGACTGACTGCAGTTTTTTTTTTTTTTTAATTTGATAGAGGTGATTTTTTTTTTTCCACCTACTTCTCTGGGAAGGATGAAAATCAAATTAATTGAAGCAATGCAAATGAAAGGAGTTTATAAACAGCAACACTTTAAATGAAGGTAGTACATACACAAACAGTATTTGTTTTATGTTAAAAAGGGGGAATAATCACCATCTTGACGAAGGTGGAGAATCTGCTTTTTTAGGGTGTCTTTCTCAATGCTTGATCAATCTGAGTGAGTCCTCAGATGCCCTCGCGAACTTTACAGATAAACCAAGTATATTTTTGCGTTTTCCTTTCCCAGGAGACTGGGCTTTATGGGCTTTACTGAAATACAAGACATTCAGCAGGGCTGGATTTGTGGGCATGAATTCGTGCAAGTTTCTTTTCCTAAAATCAGAGCACAAACTATTTATTCTCAGTGGACTACTCTGCCTAAAGTGTTTATATTGCTTTTACTAACTGTAAGGCTTTTTTTTTTTCAAGCAAAAAACCAAAAATCTGAGAATAGATTATATTTCATTTTAAAAATGTTAATTCAAGTACAGAGCAGAGCGCTCTTCATACCGAGAACTTTTGAACCCTGCTCCTGAACAGAAATACAAAGGAAACCCTTGAAAGCAAAGCAGATGATGTACTGTCTATATCTAGGCCTTAATTTGTTTATAGTTAAAAAATCAGTGGGAAAAGCATGATCAAAGGCAGGGTAATTAAAACAGAAAACTGTTAGGCCGCTTCATCTGGAAAGATCTGTAATAAGTCTCTGATTCAAATGGTTCACCCAAAGAAAAAGAATGTCCTATATAGGTTCAGAGTTCTTTCTGGCAATAAACTTTCAGTGTAAACAGGAAGACTTTTGGGCCTCTTGCAAATCTGAGAAACAAATGATACTCACTGCGTTGCACTCAGTATTTTTTGACTTTGAGACAAGAATTGGAATGATTAATAAAAAGTTCCAGTTTTAAGTTCAATAGGAAGGTTATTTACTATTATCATAATAGATATTTTGTGTGTGTGTGTGTGTGTGTAGCAGTAATTTATTGAAAAAATGTGAAGGGCATATGCTATTAAGTATCTTTAATAATAGCTCATGATTCTAAAGAACTTGACAATTAGATCATCATTACTAAAGAAGAGAACCAGGAACTCCAACCTCATATGCTGTGGTTGATACTGCACAGCAAGAATATTAAACAGTTTCTCCAAAGACAAGCCTGGGTTTTTCTCTGCTAAGATAAGAAACTATGCAGTTAGAAACTTCCTCAGCAGGCTGAGAAAGAATATACATATTTTTGAAGGGGAGCGTGTGAGAGATAGTACACGTTTTTTGTATCTTTAACGCCCGCTTAAGATCTGGGAATAAGGCGTGTCTCTGAACCAGTTTGGGTGGATTTTTCCAAAGCATAAAGGGAAAGCTCAAACAACATTTATATTTGGGGCCTCTTAAACACTTGGGAAGATTTAGAGTTGAAAACAAATTTGGGCGGGAATACAAAAAAAGTTTTGTATTTTTGTTTTGTTTTGTCTTTAAATAAGCAATCCCTGCAAATCCATCTGCCTTCACGTGGAAGGATCGGTCCTTGGGGGCTGGGGGGTGGGGAAAGCTTTGGCTTCTGTGTCGTTCGGGTGCTAAAGGCAGAGCCCCTGAACTTTACTTTCCGCGGGCGAGGGAAGGTGGGGAGGGTGCTCATCTGCTTTGCTGTAGGGGGACACCCCTCTTTCGGGACACTGCCATTTGCCCCTTCTTCCCATCTCTTACTCTAACATCAGAACAAGTCCGAGGCTTTTCTGGAGCTAAAGCAAGGGCAGTGGGGCCAGGCACTGGAAGGACTGGTTTACAAAGAGGCAAGCTTTGGAATGAAGCTGCTCTGCCAAAAACTCTCGGCAAGAGATGTGCTAGCGCTGTGGCGAGTCTGTTCTAGGGCTTTGAAAAGCCTTTCTCCCCACTCCCCCTATCTTTCTGAGCAGCACTGTAGCCAAGTGCAACATATCGCATATTTGGCGCAAAGAGCCCTGAGGATGAGAGACTTGGGATCGCTTCCCAGTCTTCCCTGGCCCGGTCCTAGGTAGTCTGAAGAGGAACCATTCTCTGGTTTGCAACGCCGGCAAACGCGGCTGCAGGTGGCAAGCGGAGCTGTCCAGCACTAGTGCGGAGCCAGCGAGAGCCGGCAGCCCCGCGCGCCCCGCCGGGCTGAGGCTCGGCACCGGGCTCTCGCCCGAGGAGACCCTGTCCTCACTCACGGCCACGCGGCCTCGCCCGAGGCGGGGAACGCTAGTCCCCACAAGCTGCTTCGGCAGGATGGCGCCAACATGTTGCCCCTTTCCTTCTCTTCCCTTGTAAGCGTCTCCGCTGGAATGGGCAGGATGGACCACTTCCCTTTCCCTTTTCCCTCGGAACTTCCTAAATAAACTCGGAGAAAGGTGGAGAAAGGACAAACGGGGTCCCTAATCTCCACTTCGCGCTGTCAGGCTTCCCCGAGGTGTCTCCAGAGGGAGGCCTCCCGCCCCTGGGCCCGCGCCCCTCTCCCCTGCAGCCCCGCCGGGCCCGTCAGCTCCCCAGCTGCCTTTCCCAGGGCCCAGGGATGGGGCGTTTGGGGTTGGTCCGATCCGAGCCACGGTGCGCTCCTCCTCGGAGCAGAAACCGCGGCAGCCGGGAGGGCGCGCAGAGGACAGTAACGAAGTGTCCTCGTTGCTCCTGAAACGTGGCGACAGGCGAGGCAGAGACTCCCAATGAGTATGACGGCGACACGTGACACCGGCGGAGGGAGAGGATGGGGAGGGGGGAGATAGAGAAGGAGGGAGGCGGGCAGCGACTGGAGAGAGGCGGGAGGAGATGGGCGGGAGGAGAGGGGGAAAGGGGGCGAGATAGGCGCGCAGGCGGCAGAAGCCTCTGCCTCCCCGCCCCGCCGCCCGCGGTCACACACTCGGAGCCTCCCCGCTAGCGGGAGCGCGGCGCACGGAGATGCGCCGAGGCGGGCGCTGAGCGGTACCGCGCGAGCAGCAGCAGAGGCGGCGGCGGCCCCCAGCCCAGCCCGGCGCCGCCGCCGAGCCCGGGCCCCAAGGTGCGGCGGCGCCCCAAGTTCCCGCCATGAGCAGCCGGCTCGGGGGACTCCGCGGCCCCGGGGACTCCCGCCCCGCCGAGCGCGACCGCAGCGTCCCGCGGCCCCGACGCGCCTAACGCTGCCGCTCGCCGGTCCCGCCGCCGCCGCCGCCGCCGCCCGCGTCCCCGCCGCCTCCTCGGCCGCCGCAGCGCCTCCAGCAGCATGTCTCGAAGGAAGATTTCGTCCGAGTCCTTCAGCTCTCTGGGCTCCGACTACCTGGAGACCAGCCCGGAGGAGGAGGGGGAGTGCCCCCTGTCTAGGCTCTGCTGGAACGGCAGCCGGAGCCCGCCCGGGCCGCTGGAGCCCATCGCGGCCGCCGCCGCCGCCCCGGCCCCGGCTCTCTCTGCCGCCGCCGCCGCCGCCACGGCCGGGGCCAGGAGGGCGCAGCGCCGGAGGCGGGTCAACCTGGACTCGCTGGGCGAGAGCATCAGCCGCCTCACGGCGCCCTCGGTGAGCGGGGGACGGAAGGGGGGCCCGCGCTTCGGGAGAGAGGACACGGATCGGGAAAGTTGGCGCCGGGCGAGCCGGGGCGTGCGCGCCGCGCCCAACCGCTGGGGGGCGGCCGGGCCTCACCCCGCCTGGCCTGGGGTGCCGGCGCTCGGGGCAAGACCCGATCCACTTGGCTGGGGCGGAAGTGGGGACTAGGGCACGGGAAAAGAGTAAGACCCCACTTTTCTGGGGTCCCGGGGTCTCCAAATTCGGGGGCCTGTCTGCCCGCCTCTAGCCTTGGACCCTACTTCATCACTGTCCCCCGACAGCCCCAGTGCTCCTTCACACCCACCTGTTTTCTTTCCCCCAAACTTTCCCAGGCACTGTTCTGCAGTTCCATTTCCATGTCATCTGTGTTCTCCAGCATCCCAGAGGAGCCCCAACCCCTTCCAGGAAACCCTTCCTCTCCTTATTTCCCACACTCTCTTGGTCTTAGCGTGACCTTCTCTGACATCGTTGAATTCCACAGGCTATCCGCATTCTATGTTGCATCCCTTTTCTCAAATCTTCAGATACTGTCTGCCAGATATTTTTCTGAGTTGCCTTCTGATGAAGAAACCTTTAATCTTTCTCATGTTCTCCTCACCTAGTAGCTTTTTCCCCTTATTCACCAGGCGTTTATTGGCTTCAAGCTGCTTCTCTGGGTAAACCTGGTGTCTGGTTTTCCAAAGCTCTCTGGTACTTCTTGCACCCGTATCTCGTCCTTCACTCTCCCTTCCCCGATTCCACAGTGCCCTCTCCCTCTTTTTTTCGGGCCTTCCTTATATTAGGCCCTTCATAAATATTTGTTGAATGAATAAATGCTTTCCTAGGCTTCTCCAGACTTGGGCTCATCTCGGGATGTCTGTATCAGCAGTTCCAGGTGTACACCAAACTCCCCTGCTTCTAAGGCATCCTTTCTGGCCAATCGTGCCTCATTCCTGCCCAGGCATTTCAGCTACCTTTGATTTTTATCTTTTGCAGGAATGCCAGACCTCTGATTTAGTCTTTCCCTGTCTGGGTGAGCTCTGTTTTGAAGGAATCCACTCTATTGCAGACAATCTGAAAGAGATTCAGTGTCAAATCTCCATCCAGCTTTTATCCTCACTTTGACCTTGGCTACAAGCGTTTTAACTCCCGACGGCACTTCTGCCTATCCACTCCTGGGACTTTCACTTCTTTAAAAGTCTCCAGAATGAATCTGAACACTGATCTTGTTTGATTACTGTTGAGTCTCGCTTGTCAAAGTACTGTTGCAATTGATGGTAGAGGGACCTGCGGAGTGAGACCCGGAGCGACTGAGTACTGGTTCCAGGTGGTCCTGCAAATATCCTGGTGGCACTTACATTAATGGAGAATGAGTTTTTTTTTAAATCAGTGAAAGTACTCTTTAGTCATTTTCCTCTTCTTGTGTATTTTTCCTCTTTAATACACCTTTCTGCCACTTTTTCCTGTTGATAAGCTGGGAAACAAACCTCAGAATGGGTTGTCTGCTGTTTGCTGTTCTTCCCTGCCAATATTTCCAAGGCAGCATCATCTTAGCAACTATTTGATGTTGCAGATTGTTAAATATAATCCTTTATAAGAGGAGTCTGTGCATCTGTAGATTTGTGTAAGTATCTAAAAGCGACATTTGTGCAATATACTATTAATAATTCCTCAGTACAACAGATGCATATCTGACAAACTGATTTTACTAAAGATAATGAAGAGTTATGGGAGAATTGTTTTCCTGTAATCTTGGAGTTTTCTTTTTGCCTAAGAACCAAAATTTACAAACTTTAAAAATGGAATTTTGAAAAAGTAAATTGGTAATGCCAATTTAACCTAAGACTATTTTCAACAACTTACATAAGGAAGAGATAAAATAAACTGAGAACATAGGCATTTAGTCCCCGAATAAGAGGGAGGAAATAATCTCTGATGGTTACCTTTGTAAGTCAAATTTGAATGACTCTGGCTTTTTTCTGGATGAAAGCATGTACCCAGATAGTGGTTTTCAGAATAAGAAATTTGAAAATAGTTGTGATGCTCAGCAGCTATATATATTTTCCATGCCATAATTCTTTTCTATTTTGAAAAGTTTCTGTCAGGTGGATGCTTAGAATATACGAGTAAATATAGTGTAAACATTTTCAACATCATATTATACGTATAGAAAAATTCTCATGGCTAACCATATCACCAATAGTCTTAATGACACAAAGAAAACAGAGATTATATTTCAAAGCAGTGACTTATATAATATCTGCGTGGTCCCATTTGTCTTTTATTTGGCAAGTTAGGACACTGCCTCAAAAAGTTCCAGTAGATTCATTCTTTGATGCTGTCAGGATTCTAAACTTCTCTGAAAGCACTTGAGAAGATGGATTATGCTCTATCTATTCTCTCATTAGAGCTGAATGACTTTTTTTTTTTTTTTAAATCACTAAGAGTAACCATGACTAGGGCGTTTTTAGATGGGAATTTCTGGTTGTTTTGATCATTGTGAGCTTTCTTGCATTCCATTATGATATACTACAGGAGAGACTGTACTTGCTGTGGAAGTTCCTGTTTTCTCAATGGTTTCATCATGAAATGTCTCAGTCACTTGGGATTTGTTTTTCATTCAGAATGATTTGCAAGTAGGAAAATAAAAATGAATTTAATAAATACTATTTCATTGCCAAGTAATTAAACTAGTTATTTTACCCATGGAATAACTAAATTCAGGTTTTTGACACTTTAATAGTCATTTTTAGATGCACTGGTGTGACATATAAAGATTATAATACTTTATACAATTTAAATAATAAAAGTAAATTGAATTGATGAAATTGAAAAATGTCCCGAATTCAGGAGACCTGATTCTAATTTTGCCTTGGACAACTTGTATATTTCTGGACACACTACTTTAATTCTCTGGGATCCTTCTCATCTGTAAGGTGTTATGCTTAGAGTTCTTCCCTAATCCGAGATTCTACAAAGACATATATTCTTAGGCTTTGAATAAACTGTCATAATAGTATGTAAAAGAAAACCAGGGCATATATTATGAGTTTTGAAACTTTCGAGGAAAGTAGTTTACTTTCTTAAGTAGGGACATCAAAATACTATTTAATTCACCCAACCATTCAAAAGTATTTGAGGATCTACATTGTGGCAAGTATTGTGCAGAGCACTGACAGGACAAATGCTGAACAAAACATACCCCGTCTTTGACCTCATGGAACTTCTTTAATTATAGTCTTTATTTTGAGGAAAGTGTATTGTAAGAACGTAAGAAAAATGTAAGAACTCCAATTGTCTTGAAGATGTGTAGAGGAAGTTTTATTTATCGTCCACTTTGGGTGGTTTTGTTCACTGTGAATCTCTGAGGTGCAGCCATAATAATGAAAATAACTCTAAGACTTGACTGAAGATGAATAAATCACATATTGTGTTATTTATTGTGAAATAATTTAATACTTGGGAACACATATTGAGAAACAGCTGAGGATTTTACATCAAGGGTGAATTTAGTAAGTCATTTATTTGGATTTTATTTTTGTAAATGAGGGTTGCTTAGTTGCCCTGTCACTTTGACATCATTTGGGTTTGCTGATGTCAGTTTGTCAGTGAAGGTATTCTGTCTAACTCAAGGGCACGACATCCCTAGGTTTCTTGTCAGGGAATATTGCAGGTGTCTTTGAAGACCTCAGAAGCATAGAGAACAGAATGGCATGAAGAAAAGTAACAGAACTGGAAGAATGGCAAATAAGGGGAGGAAACCTACTAACCTAGGGAATTGTCCAAAAAACCGAGACACAAAATGGAGAGGGAAGCCTGCATTCAAGTGGCAAAAAGACAGAAATTGTTTCAATATTTTGGGAAAGGAAATTATATTGATACATGCGTAGGAAAGAATGAAAGGATATAAAAAATACGTATTTAGCCTCTCCTAGCAGTAAATAAAAATCAACTCCCTGACATGTGTAAAGTCTTAAAAAAAACTTAAAAAAAATCTTTAGAACGTGTGAGTGTAACTAACATGTCGACAATGAAAAATACATAAAATACATTTGTGAGTTATGATATTTAGAACATTTATACATTTTAATTAAAGCTTTTTCAATTTGGGGCTCAATTTGGCTAACAAAGCTCTGGGGAATATATTCCTTACAATTATAAAATTAGATAAAATGCATTCCAGTAGTATAATGTTTTCACATTAGTAGAAACTGGGTACTGTAATCTGAAATCAGAATTTAATGGCTGTCGATTACCTTTCTCTACCTCATCCCCAATCACTGAGAAACAACTTGGCAGAGTAGAAAGACCAAAGTTTTGGAATCTGAGACCTGAGTTTGGGTAGTCCACTCCTGAGTTCCTCACTAAGGTGTGACCCTGGGAAAACTATCTCCTACCTTCTCTGAGCCTTAATTTCTCCTTTTGTGATCTAGGAATCACAATTATCTCATAGATTTGTTAGGAAACAGGAGCAATATTATTCATAAAACTCCTCAAATTCAATAAATAATATTTTTCAGGGTGAGATCCATTAATTTCAACCAAATTTGAAAACTTCTATGTGATCTATTACTTCTTTTTTTCTTAATAATTCACTTGCTAGTAACCTTATTGGAAGAGTTCATAGAATAGATGTCAAGTACTTTAAAAAAAGTGATAAGAAGCACTTTATTTTGTTGGCATAGACTAGCCAATCCATTAAAACAATTAAAACTGGAGTCCCTTTTTGGCTCCCTGGCATGTACACAGGCATATGTAATCATTGCAGATTCAAACATTTCCATCAAATTATTAAATGCTGTGTGGCAAAGTGAAAACCACTTCTATAAATTCTATAAAAATATGAAGACATATATATTTGGTAGAATGTATTTCACAGCAAATTAATTTTAAATTAGGAAAAAAAGTAGGTGAAAGAGAAACTGCTTATTTCATTTGCCTAAGAATATCAAGCATTCCTCATCTGTTGCATTCAGACTAATCTGTACATGTGTTCAAAGGTCTAGGCTGTGAGATGCAGTAAGTCACCCAGCAAATGCCATTTACGTTTTGTGTAAGCGTATGGCACTCTGTTCTTGTTTGGCTACCAGTTCAATTATTAGGCTTTCACTTTAAAGATAAGTTTTGACAATGGGAAATGATATCAATGGTTATTAGTTTGTAAGTAGAGGTGATAAGTGATTATATATTCATTTTTAGTGTATAATTTATTTATCTTGAAGGACTCTGAGATGCATGGGAGGAGTACTTGAGTTCTGTTATATGTTTTTCCTCTCAATATCATCATTACTCTTTTTGTTCACCTTTATGTCTTGTTGCCTCTATTATAGACAGCTGAAAGTAAAGTAAAAATATACATATTTTATTAAATGTGATGGCAAAATAAATGTGTTATTGCTACACATTGTTCATTATGAGTTACCAAGAAGGTATAATTTTCTTTTTTGGGACTTGATACACATGTAGGAAGAGAAACAATTTACGTGGCATATGCAGGGAGAATATTTGCAAGAGCTGTCTATTGACGTTTTATTTTATTTTTTTGTAGGTACTTGTTTAATGCATGAGACAGTGATTTAGTTTAAAACTCAAAGCCTTTGTTTAAATTCTGACTCTATCCTCAATACTCTTATGTTTATCTGGTACCTAATGGATGTTCAATAAAGTGCTTACTATAAATGGATGGATGTTCTTGTTTTGTTCTTGTTTAATTGTTCAGTTATGTTAATGCTTCTTTTGTGTTTGATATGTTTTGTGGTATGTTTGGTTCCATCAAAGAAAATATTTAAATTTTGCACCCAGCCTGGCAGAGACATACTCAAGTGTGCAACCCTCTTTAAAATTTGCTTACACTTTCTGTTTAAAACAAAGCTTCAGAATGAAGTTTTTTTTTTTTTTTTTTTTTTTTAAAAAGCAGATGGAACAATATCCTCCTCTTAGGACTCGTTGAGTAGTCCATTTATATTTTAAGAAGTTACATAAATGTAATGACTCTCCTCTAGTCTATGTTGCTTATATTTTCTGTACAATTCTCTGTCAAATGAGAGAAATGTTTGTCAGCAAGTGGGTTACTGTTGCCAAAAATGCACTGTTAGGAGATGGAAATGACATAATCTTGGTCTTCAAATATCGTTTCAGGACAAGATCTGAAGATCTAGAATTATGTGCTGTAAGCTCAGAGCACCTCATAAAATTGAGGCCTAGAGTGATTTAGAAAGTAGGGGACCTGGAAATATCTCTGATGGCTGGAGATTTGTTGTGACTATTGTGGGGAATTGAGAAAGAGTGAACATTCTTACAAATAGAATAGTGAGAAATCACTTCCTGAACAGGCTTTGTTTGAGGCTTATTAAACAGTTCTTCATTTAAGCTAGTGGCTATCAAACTTCAGTGAACATAAGATATACTTGAAGAAAATTATTAGAATGCATATTCCTGGGCCTCATCCTCAGAGGGTCTGGTTTGGTAGATCCAGTTAGGGGCTTAGACTACCTTTTGAACAAAATGCTAGGTGATTTCTAGGCACACATTTTTATTGTGTCAAAAGGTGACTGAATTCCACACCTTGGGGACCATTGATCTAAGCTCAGTTAGCTCTGCAGACTAATATTTGGAAAGAGTGATCCTGGAAATGGCTCCTTTGGGATGGATTTATCCCAGACAACTATTGCCTTAACAGGAACAGGGATAAAGGTGGTGAGTTGGTGCTGTTATGGCCACATCTATGGCTATATCCTTTGTGGTCAAAATAATCTTGTTGGTTGTGTGGTAGAAGGCATTTGAGGTTTTACCATTTGTAGCTTTAATTACTGTGGACTCTTTTTCTATTTTTCTTGAGGGTGTTTTGTTAACTGCCCTATGTTTATGTTCAGGAGGTCACATGGCATTGCCGTAAGTGTTTTGTGACCTCTTCTCTCAGAATAAAGAAACCAAATTCGAAAAGATTGGGGATTGTAGAGGAAAAGGGAGAAGAAGGGTTGTCGTGAGGGTCAATTTGACATTACCATCAGCTTTTGTGTTTTGTAGCGTGAGATTGACCCAGCAGTTCTCAAATGCTCCGTCTACTGGATCTCTTTGGAGGAACGATTTGTTTACATGCCAATGAAAAAATTAAAAAGGTGAAGGGAGAAAGAAACAGATCTGAAAACCAGAATTTTTTTTTTCTAGAAAAGAAGCTATAGGAGGTTCAGATATCAGATGCATAGGGCCACCTTCAAACCCTACCAAAATATGACAAAAATAGTAATGGTTGCTAATCTCTACATCCTTAGCCAATTAGTCCTTCTGTCATTCAGTGGCCAAGTTAGATAAGGTCTAGTTGAACTCTCCAAATAAATGGTGATCTGATATTTCTAGAATTTGCATTCGCGGACAACTCTCCAACCAACCAGTCATAAGTGGAGGCTATCTGTATGGAAGTCCTGATGTTATGTTCACTGTAAGTCCTTGAAGTCACTTGCTTCCTTTTCCACTGACCATACTGTATTTGTTGTGTGTGAGTCTACTGTGGCCAGTGGCAACGATCGAAATGTTCTAAAACATGCTTACATTCCTTGTTCCTGTTTGCCTATGCTTCTTCATGCATGAACCCTTCACCTTAATACTGGCAAAGGATGGTTTTTCTGACTATTTTTATACACACACACACACACACACACACGCACACACATATCCTGTTTTCAGTCACAGCAATTTTTCTCCATAGAATACTGAGTTATTGTTCATATCTCCATTATAGGACTTATTGTATTTACTGTGACTTTGGTTTATTCTACCTCCTTAAGACAGAAATCATATCTGATTCATCTCTGTATGCGCATGCGTAGCAGAGGGTCTGAATTACAAAGGCACTCAGTAAATGTTTGTTAAAAGGATGAATAAATGATTGAATAAGTCCTTGTGTAGTGTATGGTGTATCTGGTACTGCTCTGTAGGTTACAGTGATTTTGTGCTGCCATATTTTAGTTGATTATTTTATCGAATAGTTCTTTTGTAGCTTTTTCTCAGACATAAATAATGGTCAATATAGTCATAACATTATTTTTTAGAATGCTTTAAGATTTTCAAAATACTCCCATACCTGGTGTTTTATTGGAACGTTACAATAATCTGTAGATTTTATATAAATTGCCTCTAACTTTGGTTAGTAGGATTATCTTAAAATTTCTGTAGACACAGCAATTATTTGGGGGAACATATGTGCTGCTACTTACAAGGGTTTGTATATTATCTCTTAAAGAGATGTGTAACTCTGTAAGATACAGGGTTGATATCTCTATCATGCTATTTTGTTCATTATCGTTTTTAGTATGTAGGAAATCCTGCATCACCAAATATCCCATAAACAAAACTCTGCACACCAGCACATCCCAAAGATCTATCCTAGAGTTATCATTAGTGGACATAATAATGGCACTGGAGGGATAGAGTCCTTGGGAGAAGTGGTAAAGGTAGAAATTGCTAATTTACAGAATGAGGAGGAAAACTGACCAGGAATAAGTAGATGTATTATTGGGTATTTTTTTAAGGGCCCAATGAGGTTAGAGATAATGACTTTGTAGAACGAACCGAGAGGATGAGTATGATGTGCAAGGTATAACGCAGTGAAGATATTAAATATATATTAACAGGCCTGTATGTCAGATTGAGCCTGAGGTGTTTAGGGGCAATCTGGTCGAGTAGAGGCTTATGTTTTGGGAAATATGAGAGTGAATGTCAAATGGGGCAGACTGTACTAATTCAAAGGCATTTCTAGTCTTCCTGTTTGGACACAGATATGATATTAAGATTATTTAGTATGTATCTGGGTTTTATTATATTCAATTCACTCTCTTAGAGTAACTGTTTTTTTCCCCCACTTCTCAACCACAATCAGGTAACCTGGTAACAAGTTAGTCTTTGAGAGACTCATTTCTAACTGACTGCTTGACTAGTACTTACAAAATTAGAACTAATCCTTGCAAAATATAAGGATGTTCAGCTACATCATTCAGTGCATTATTTATGGTCCCTATTTGCTACATCGTAAGGTTTCCTTGGCTCAGACTTGAGGTCTCACTTTCTGAGTGTAAGTGAGCCTGTGGGATTTAGGGTAACGGATGGCCACCAAAACATTTCATATTGGATTGGAGAGTGCAGTGGATATTTTCTTATCTAAAAAGGTAGAAATTAGTTCTGGTTAATCAAACATTTTGACTAAGTGAGCTCTCACATATGGAGTATCAATTTATAAGTGAGCAGATGAAATGCAATAAAATACACTTGAGTTAAAGGATTTTAAATTTATTAATAAGTCTTCGATAATCCCAGACTTTCTCTTGTGTGTTTCAATGCCTCAGTGTAGTCCTTATGAGTATAAATTATCACTGTGCTATAGGTGTGTTAACATCCCGGTAAGGGGAGTGCTTTAGATGACCCAATGCTTGATGACAGAGAACGTCCTCTATGTAGAAGCACTGAGGAACTAAACAGTCCTTGTGGTCTCAAAGAGTTAATGTGCATTCTCAGTTTCTCATATTCCCCCCAGCGAGTCTCTCAGGCAAGGGAGAAATATTTTGAGTGGATTTTAACAAAAAGTTTTCCTAACTTTTGGAGTTCTGTATATAATTTGGTAAATGTGCTTGTCTTATTTTTCTTGAAAAATGCCTATAAGCCTGTTTGTGTATGTGTGTGCCCAGCGTGGGCAGGGACTGATAACTACGACTCAATAAATGCTGCATTCTGATTTTCATTCTAATTTGACTTTGGGGAAATAACTTTGCTGTCTCCACTTTCCATCTCTGAAATCATATATCTCTCACTAATCTCTTACTCAAGAGAAAATATGTAATAAAATGAGAACAGTGAATTGAAACATTATATTTACTATTATTAATGACTTTATTGCATTGCTTCACTGCTTTCTTGTGGACCAAAGTATTCGTTGAGATTCCTTAATTCTGTATTCTGGGAAAAGAATAGATTTGCAGTCAGCCACACTCCCGTTGTTATCATGTGCATCTTCGGATAAATTAGCCTCTCCAAGGCTCTATCTCTTATCTGTAAAATGAGAGTAATACTTATTATACAGGATTATGAAGATTAAAAGTATAAAAATGCCTAGCACGGTATTTGGAATATAGTAAATGATCAATAAATATTGGTGCCTTTCTCCAACCCCTTCTTACCAGTTATCTTGCTGATTTGCTTATTGGTAATCACATTTCCTAATACCTTTAGTTACCTCCAGCCACACTCTTTGGCAAAACTTCTAGATATTACCTTTCTCTATAATTCTTGTTTAGCACTCTCATGCTTTCTATGGGAAATAATTTCAACATTTTTGGGCATATGACATTTCAGGGTCATTCTGTTGGTCTAATATACTTACAAATGATGTTCCCTTCCAGAAATCTTACAAACAAATGTGATCTTACTGGTTTCTTGTTTATTCACTCATTCACTTACCTCTCACAGTAATTCATTCAGACAGTATTTATCTAGCAAATGAACACTTACTGATTCATTCGGCTTCTACTCAATATGCTCTAAACAGATTCCTGAAGTGGGGCACTCAGACAGACATTTGGTATTGTCATTTTGAATTAAAAAATGTAAAGTCACATTTTAAAAATTACTAAGTGATGTCCACAACAGCTATTCTGCCCCTCTATCTCTTTCTGCCACTTGTTCCATCCTGACCATTCCTCATTTGGCATGATGTAGAGGACATATGGTCTGTATGTAAAAAGACCAATTTAACGTATAATGATGATGATAGTAATAATAATGATGTTGATTTTATTGAGTTCTTAGCATGTACCAGGTGGTGTGCTAAGTGCTGTATGCATTTTATCCATTAAATGCAGCACTAATGCAGGGATGATGCCTTACCATAGTCTACAAGGTATCAGGAGTCTACACCCCTGACCTCATCTCGTGATACTCTAATCTGCACTCAAGGTTCTATGATACACTCCTTTATTATGCCAAGCAAGCATCAACTTGCCTCATGACTTTTGTCCCATTCTCCATGTCGGAAATGCCCCCCTACTCACACACCTTGCTCACGTCTCCCCAAGGTTGGTCCTTTCTTGGTTTTCAGATTTCAGCTCAGTGTCACCTCATCAGATAGTAGTCTTCTCCCACTAATCATTTTCTCTTGCATCACTTATTATTTGCTGTTTTCATCATGGCAGTCACCATCAGAAATTATCTTTTTATTTACTAGTTTACTTATTTATTGCCCGTCTTACCTCATTGTAATTTAAGCTCCACAAGACTAGGGATCTTGTTTCGGTTGATCACTGTGGTCTTTTGTAGCACCTAGAATAGTCCTGGCTAGAAGTAGTTTCTCAGTATGTCTTTATTGATGTATTGTGCCATTTTAAAGAAAGGCTTAGGACTTGGAAAAGAAAGAGAATAGTTTAAAATAACTTAGGAGGTGGGAGAAGGAGAATTAACATGTGTTAGGCCACTAACATGGAACCAGCATTTATTAAGAGTTATCATAATATATATATCACTGAATTTTCAAAATAAACTTATAAGAAAATTTAGATTCAGAGTAGTTGGGTAACTTGCCTATGATCAGAGTTGCCCAAAGTCATGTCCCATCCCTTGACTAATCAGCGTGGGGTAGGAAGGCCGGGCACCCTTGCCCTAAGTCAGGCAACTCTGAAGTCAGATCTCCATGTGGGGTTAGCTGAGGCTTCCACTGAGACTGCATCACAGCCCAGCTTCTCTCTCTGCCCCATGCTGCTTCCTTTTCTACCTTTTCGTGGGTGTCGATTCCAATAGCACTCGCTAATAAATTTGCTGCGTGCTAATCTCCTTCTCAGAGTTGCTTCCCAGGGAAGCTAATCTGTGATAGTGAGTCGAGAATGGTGATGGTATTAATACGAATGCAAAATTCAGCAATGGTAGGGTGGCATTTGGAAGAAATGAGATGATAGCCTTGGATTTGGATTTTTTGAATTTAGGTGAAAATAATTTTTTTTTTTTGAAACTAACATTTTATGTTAAGTAATGGAAGTAGAGTCAAGTATTTTTAAAACGTTTTAACATACAGGCAAAAAGTTATCAATGAACTGGTGTGAGGGCCTCATATAGTCTCTGTGCAGCCAGTTCCACCATTTCTTGGAGAAAATCATCTTTACTTTCTTCTTCCATTCTACAGTCCGTGTCTCCAGGTTAAGATGAGCAGTTTTTCCATCCACTGTGACACTAAGAATAGGTCTGTCTTTCACATGTACAGAGTCTTCTCCAAATATGTCCTGGAGCACAATCTCCAATGTCTTTCTAATCTTTCTAAAGTGCATTTCTAATCTTTTAGAAACCTGTGAGCTCTTTAAGGGCCTGTATTACTGAATCACCAGCCTTAGCACAGTGCCTGTCAGCTGATTTAATAAGTACAGAATTGAAGACTTGGGTTTGGAGCTTGGCTAAGGGCTCCTGGCTGTAGATAGTGACTTTGGAGGTGATAGTTAATATCTTGAAAATTGACAAACACTTTGAGTGAGAGAGAAATAAAACAACAGAGAATTAGGGAGCAATATACAAAAAGAACCAGAAGAATGTAGGTGCTAGGATTCTTTTTTGTGTTTGTGGGATGGGAGGAGACTGGGGAGCAACTGGGAACAAGGACTCAGGGGTTGATATTTGCAAAATAGTTAAGAGAATTGAATAGAAGAAGTTGCTAGTAGCCTTAGAAAAGCGATGCCAATCCTGCATCTGAGGTAGAAACCTATTTATCAAAGTTTAAAGAGGGAATATATGATTGATAAACAAAGGATAGCATGGGCATACATCCCTAATCCAAGACATTTGACAATAAAAATAGAGAAAGAAAGAAAAAGAGAGAAAGAAAAAGAGAGAGAGAGAGAGAGAGAGAGAGAGAGAGAGAGAGAGAGAGAGAGTTAACAGTGCCCATGAGGCCAAATCAGTATATTAAAGAGATGGAGATTCATGTTTGAAGTTAACAGAGAAGTGAAAAAAAAAACTGGAGATAGATGAGACAGATAGGACTTGGGAAAGAATAGGGTCACTCTATAGGCATTCTCCGATTCCTTTTCTAAGAATAAGGACACTTCTTTCTTTATACCCAAGGGGAATGCAATATGACATAGTAGGAGTATAGGTAATACAAAGGCTACTGTCAGATTTTGGCTTTATTCACACCTAATTTATTACATTCTTTTCTAGATTTTATCGTTATAAGTCGGTCATTGGCTAATTTTGTATATCTGGCAACTATCAAATTTAAATTGCCATGCTCTTCACAGTTCTCTAGGTGCACCTTCACAATGGTGGTGGCACTGACCATGGGTGTCAAATCAGGTCTGAAATGTCACTCATTCATCCTTCAGTAGTTTTATACTCAAATCATGAAGTGTCCATTTTTTCATTGGTATAATCCACTGCTTAAATAACTTTTGCATTATCTTATCGATGGTTGTAGAGTCCAGATTTTCTTTTATTCTTCTAAAGATAAAAGTTTATAAATTAAACACCATGGGGTGCGAACAGTTTTTGATTTGTGTTTATATTGGCTTGTTTTCTGTTATAAAAGTTATGTAAGTTTATATATATGCAAGTTATGCAGACACACACACACACTCACATACACCCCTGATCTCATCCCCTCTGTGTCTGATATGACTTTGTTCAGTGTTAGAGCTCTTTGTGACACTTCTTTGATACTGGAGGAAAGGTCACTAATGGAAGGAACTCTCAAAGTGTTAGGAGCCAAGCGAATAGGACTCTATTTTGTTGTTATATTGAATATATTATATTTTATGCAGTTTAAAGGTGGTGTGGAAGGTAAAATAAGGCCAAACAGGACATACAGAATCAAATGTAGCCTCTTGGCCTCTCCCTTTCCTTTTCTGGGTGAATTTTGCTCAATTTCATAAAGCAAGGATTTTTCTCTGTTTTATATATATTGCCAAATTTCGTGTCTGCTGTATGCCTGGCACATTGTAATTGGTAAATCAATATTTGTTAAATGAACAAATTTACAGTGAATATAAAGATATTTATTCTAAGTATACCACACAAATGTTCTAAGAACCAAGTAAGGTAATAAATACAAATGCACTTTAGAAAAATAAAATCAACAATAAAAACAAAGTAGAAAAACAGAGAGTAGACAAATATAAATAATTATACCCTATTATTCTTATTCCTTTGTCATACATTTGTTGTATGCCTACTATGCATGCTTAATTTTACTATGTCATGAGCCAGAACACAAGATCTATGGAGCAAAAAATGGCTGTAGTAATCCACTAAATTAAAAAAAAAATTGTTGTATTTTCCTTGACTACTCATGATCTGCTATACCATTCAACTTATATTATATACTAAGAGGAAAGAATAAGTTCTTCCCATGTGATCTAACTATATTTTTAAGAAATTCAATATTATTTCATGAAGTAGATATTTGTAGTTGGCCCTTTCTGTGCCAGGAATTTGAGATGTCTCAGTTATTTGGGAAACATACATAAAATTCCCCCCACCCCCCACCATGTTTTCTTATGATTCTGTTGCAAACATGTTGGGAATGAAATTTAAGAAAGATTTTATCGTTCTTCCAACCTCTTTCTTGTCATTTAATTCAGAAGGTTTCTGTAGACCTTAACAAAAGAAAGCAAAATATCTTATTCAGACAAATGCCTGTTGACCAAATTCTCTCAGTGCCTGATCACTCTGAGTCTGTTAGACTTCTTCCAATTTCACGTTTCCCTGTGTGACTGGTTTAATTTGTGCATGAGTGATGTCTTAATTTTTAAATGTTGTCTTACCAAATAATTGTTTTTTAACTTAAGGAATTTGTTTATTTTCCAGAAAAGAAAGGATGCAGAGATTCTTACAAATTGTGTTATCACAGTATTTACACATATTTATTTTAATAGCATTTTTGAAATATCTATCTATATCTATGGTATTTATGTATCTATGTATTTATCTACCTATGTACTGTTGATCATACGTGGCAGAAGAGAAATGACTCTGTCATTGGATTCTGAATTAAACAATACCATTTAAATAGAAATCTGGAATAGGCATAATTACCCTTATTGTGTCTTTTTAAAAAATTTTCCACAACTAATGAAAATGCCTTTTACTTCCTTAACAAAAGAATCTGCCTCCAAAGGCATTTATTGTAGGGGATGATAATGATGAGATGATAGTGTTATAATGGAACAGAGACTGAGGGAAAAAGTAAATCTTAGCTACACACGATAGTAATTCCATTTGAAGCTTCAGACAGATATGAGGGAGTTCTAGTGTGGAAGCTGAGAAGAGCCATTTATTGTTTCCACCTGATAACAAAGATCAATAAACGCTTTGTGGACCTGACAGTGTTTGCAAGCTATAAAGTCTCTCTTTTTTCTCCTCTGTTAACTTATTGCCATTATAAACACATTTCATAGAAAACTGGTCTTTCCTTTTGTTCTGAATTAAATTCTTTCTCTGAAAGTATACTTGTAACTCACAAACCTAACTTTCCTGCTGAAGGAGAACGGACGGCCATCGTCTGCAGCTTATTGCAAGTGGCTGTGTGAATTGTGGTAGATGAGGCTACTGCCTGCTAGGATTCTCTAAGCACTTAGGCACTTTCTCTTCTTGTTCAGCTGCATTTTTGGATGAGGGTGGGGGAAAACAGAGGGAATCAAATATTAAAGTTGTACATGTACTTTTCCACTAGCTTTCTTGACTATTTAGAAAAATCCAGATGATCTAGGTCTCAAACACCTACTTAACACAGATATCCAATTATTTTGATAATATAGATGGAATATATGACCTTAATCAATGGCATTAATGGTGATTGTGATGGTAGAAATGAACAATTCCATTGGGTATGTAATTGGAAAAAGCATTTTACTACAAGTTTCCCCAAGAGACATAATAATTTTTCAAAGAATACATACTAGTAAGTCACTTTCAAATACAAGTCAACAAAAATATTACCATTGTATAACTATAAAATAGGGATCTACCAATAAGAATCTGAAAATAAAATCAGACCCACAAATCTTGGCCATTAGATTAGGTATTCAGCTACTTTCTGTGACTTACAAATCAAATCAAGATATACCTGCCTAAAAACATCTTAAAAACTTAAAATAACAGAGCTTATTATTGGCTTGCTCTTCCAGAGTGACTAATAGATATGAAAACAAAGGCATATCAAAGTCAAGTCTATTAAAGTTTTTGCTTTGGTATTTTATACTAATTTAACCTCTGATACATTATAGATTAAGGTTGAGAAAAAAATTGTAAAGTAGTGACATTTGTTTTTGGTAATCCTTATTCACTTTCTCTTTTTCTCTTTCGATTCCTATATCAAAACCTTATGCCACAAAACTCTGCCATGTGCCTCTCCTATCAGATAAATTATAATGTATACATTTTAAATACCTTATCATGTTAAATTATTAATTGAAAAACAGCTTTCTTGATTTTAAGCACCTATGTAGGGGTGGAAACATTGAGGGATGTTAGGGGAGGGGTGGGATGGAGAAGCTCTCCTCTTGCTCCTAAAATCAAATCTAGAGTCTGGCCCCACAAGGCTTTGCCATGTAGTGATGACTATGTAAATCATGATGCTTCTGGGAGCTTCTCAGTTAGCCATCTGGAGATCTCTGTAGCTACAGTAAATTATTTAATGTTGTTGGTCTATAGGAATAACATAGTTACATTGGAAAGTAAAAATCAAAATAATGATGTTGAGGCATTATACTTTTAAATTTTGGATCACAAACTATTTTCTCTTATTTTAAAGAACTATTACTGCTACTTTACAATTCATTTTACATAAGGCTCATGGGACCAAATGGGTCCAATGTTGCCCTTATGTTTTGTAATGCATAGAAATTCTAGAGCTTTTGCTACTTATATGAATAATTTATGGATTAATATGTGTTGTGCTAATTATGGGTGCCCTTGTACTGGGTTTGCCTTGGAAATTCCAGTTAATAGCCCTTATGCATGCAAGGAAATTAAAATGTTTTTAGAAGCTGGAAAATAGAGAATAATATCCAATCAGTACCTTATTTCTAAGTACCATATCATTAAAATTCCCCATTTTTTTGGTATGAATGTGTGTACATGCTTATTTATATGACTTGTGCAGGTCAATTTTTGACTACTTGTAAAGCGGAATGGTAGAGCAAGATATTTAAAACTGGTGCAGTATTCTAGAAAGAGTTTGAAAAAAATTATATCATGCCAGCAACATCCCTTCATCTGTAGGCAACTGTTCCTAATATCCCTCTCTTGCATCCTTTTGCCCTCTCATTTTCCTAGTTACTAATTTACCAGTAGGTAATGAGACAAACAAATGGTCAGAAATACTACATAATTAAAAATTTGGTTCTCAGGTGAGCAAGTTTGATGTCTTTTGCTGGAAGTCTTCTAAGCAATTCATGCTATAATGGCCATTTTGTGGTAAACAGTTTATTTTGATTAGTTTTTAATGTAAGCAAATTTGAAGAGAATTTTGAAATGCCAGGGCTTTCACCAACTATATTGTTTAAAAACACCTAAAACGACAAGGCATTAGTGACATTACATTTTTTTTTTCTTTTTAATTTTCCCCACTTCAGGACTATAAGGGAATGATGTGCTGAATTGATATTCACCATACGAAAAAGCCATTAGCAATAAGTAACATCAGTTTAGAGTTTACAAAGCATATTTTTAACATACATTATCCCACTCCGATTCATTCAGAAAATGTACAAGGTAGGCAGGGCCCAACCTAAGGGTGAGGAAACTGAAGCTCAGAAAGGAATAGTAACTTGCCCAAAGTCAGGAAGCTGGCAACCACCTACATTTTAGTGCCTGGTTCTCTTATTTCAGATCCTAAGCTCTTTCCACCATGACACCATGTCTCTCAACGTGGCCATGAATAGTTCCACCCTCAATATGTAATATACAACATTATTCGGTGTAGGCTCCCTATTTTGCCTCTCATGTGTCTCGTACTTTATGACTTGCTAAGGAGTGGCTGGTAGCAATTTCCTGTTGGTTTTCTTGAACCTTACTCCTTTTACTAGTTGTTTAGTTCCGGACTGTGTGATGAGTCCACACAACATAGACCTGTGTTGGAAATGGTAAAGGGCTCTTTCTTCATCAGGGTTCTGCCTCCAGGCTGACCTAGTTTGCCTGTCCACTGTCAAGTTTGTGTGCTCCAGGCTTCCGTGGCTGAGGCAGCTATGAGTAGATCGACAAAAGCCATCATCACTGCCAACAGCTTAGCTTAGGCTGCAGAGTCCGAGAAGAGCAATGACATGCCCTTAAATTTGATTTCTGAATATAAAAGAAGTCATGATTATCATAACTATTAAGTTACATGATTAAGGGTACCTATTTCTCTGCATACATTGTATTAATATATAATTGTGCATACCCATACATCTGCATATCTTGCATAATTAAAGAATTTATTAGGAGGAATGAGGAAGCAATATAGTAGTTATATGTGCTCAGATAGTTTTGAGTTAAACTACAAAAAAGTATGACTTTTTATGTCATACAGAATTAGTGTTCTGCCTGCATGTTTTTTTATCTCTGCCAGAAAAAGTGTGATTGTTTTGTATCTCTAACTTAGGAATCCAGTGCATCATAGACACTGATGATGTGACAGTCATCATCTGCCAAAAGTCTGCGTAGCAAGCACGTCTTTTATCCATCTGGATCATCAGATTATAGTCAACGCTAGATCCGATTATATTCAGACCCTTATTGAGTTCTCGTTCCAAGAGAGGTGGAAGCTGTGGGGCTGGGCAGGACACAGCCTGGATAGCGTTTAGAGGATTTCTGCATGTTTCAGCATCCGAGACTTTCAAACTCCAAGGACTTGCTCTTGTCAGTGTCCTGTAATAATCAAACTCAGCCACTGACTGGTTAAACAAAATGCCTGTGACGCTTTGGTAGGCATCTGAATGACAGTCAACTTATTTACAATGAGTAATATCTGTGAAAACAGGCTCATTACTTAAAGTGTTAATGGTCAGCACATTTCTTACCTGTTCAGGCTACAGCCAAGTCATAATCAGAAATTTGCTTTAATCCGCTTAGAGTCAAAGCAAAAGGAATGTCATGCTAAATTATTTAATCCAGTTAGGAGTTTTCCAGTTGTAGGTTGTAGGGGAAGCCTTGCCACTGAGACCTGATGCTCCAAGTCCATTCTTCAGACTCCCTTTTTAGTTAAGATGGTTGAAGAATTTGCCTTACCTTAGGAGTAATCTTCCCCAATGTGACAGAGGGCCTGTGTGCCCCTTAATAGTATTAAATGTAATGCTTCATAAACTGGCCCCCTCCCCTTTTTTTTCTTATGGGTTGCCCTCTCTAACTTCACCAGTTCTCCCATGCCCTCCCTTGTGTGGGTCACCTTGAGATACGTTGCTTCCATTGTTCAATGGCCTACTTTGCCTGGCGCTAAACCCTGGCAAATGATTGGAGGTAATTCTCTGTCATCCCTTTACAATGTATTGTTTCAGTTAGTGCATTTGGGGTTGACAACATATCTCTTTGTTTTATGTGTTAATGTTATCATTTGACTGTCTGGCAGAAATATTACTTCCTTTATTCCCAGGCTCTTGTTCGGGAACACCTCACTGTATTTTCCAAATGCTGGAAACAATAGAGAATTCTTTAGAAATGCTCAATTGGAGGCTACAAAGATGTTTTAAAAGGCAGAAATTATTTCCTTACACAAGGTCCATTGCTATCCAGTAGGGTACCCATGAGCTGAAAAGGCACTAATTAGCTTTGCAGCATTTACTAATTGGCAACTTTGGGCTGTGAGGCATGCCTGGCAACAGTCCTAGATGTTAGACATGGTCTGTTTAGTTCAATTTAACAATTTTTTGACTACGTCATCATCAAGAGATTTATGCATAGAATCACATCATATAATGTTTATTGTATAATATTTTATAGTTTTATTTCATTTTGACTTTTCAACAACCCTGAGAAATGGTTATTCAGGAAATTCCCCTATTTAAAAAAAAATTGAGTTTCCAAAAAACAAATGCTGTATCCAAAATCACACAGTCTAGCCAGGAGTTAATCCCTTTCAACTGTAATCTTCTCTGCTATTGGTAAAGATAGAACAATGTATTTTAGTTGAGAGGAGCAGGTTAAAAGATTGGAGTTTTTGGAGGCAGTCAGACCTAGATTACATTCTCAGACACTGACTACCTATGTGACTTTGGGCAAGTTTTTTTTAACTTCTCTGGATTTGTTTTTCACATTTATAAATTTGGGGCAATGCTTGTAACTCTCTTACAGGATTATTACGAGGATCAAATGACTTGATGCATGTAGCATGTTGGGCCCAGTGTGTGACAATCAGCATATTGCTGGTTGCTATTACAGTGTTCCACCCAGAAAGTCTACCCTGTTTACACTTGGTAGACCGAGTCAGCCCCGTACTATCTGTGAGGTTCTGTTTGGTTTAGGGCTTCAGGACTGGAGCCATGTCCCCCCAAAGGCTTTCGATACGGCATTACCCATTTTCCTGAGAAAATGTCTAGAAGCGGTGCCATCTTGTCTCACAGTATTTTCATTCAGACTGAGCCACATGGGCCAAGATGCTGACTAGTGAAGCATGTGTCTCCTAAAATCTCCCTAATAAATTAATGATCATACCTGAACTGTTCAAATAACAATAACACGATTTACAGATTTGGGAAAATGATTTGACAACATCATTTTCATATCCATTAAAGACAAAAAAAAGGAAATGAGGAATTTCAGTTAGATACATGGAAGCATGTCCTGATGGTCATGAAGATGAATTAAGTTACTTATGGAGGCAGCAGCTTCTGAGAGAAAGAAGATAGGAGACCTAATTCCTTGTCTTGTTGGTGCTCTTCTGCGGCTGTGTAGCTGAGGCAAAACACTTCAACCTCTCTGATTCTCAGTTTTCTCATGCGTAAAATGTGGATAATTGAATCTGAAACTCATGATGTTGTGAATATCTAATGGAATGAAAGGAGAAGTGATTTGTAAACTGTGAAGTGTTATGCAAACTGAACATGGTAGTATTATTTTCTGGAGTCCTTTGAAAACGTCAGAAATTCTTGGATGACTTGTCTGACCATAGGAGAAGGACTACATAAGAATCCTTTGGATCTGTTTCATTTCAAGGAGTGTATGTTTTCAGCTTAAATTAGTATTGATAGAATTAGGTCTTGTATCAAACTGAAATTCAATGGCTGTTTTGGAAAGGCATTACAGTGAAGTAAGAAAGGGGAAAATACTTGAAAAGCGAACAAATACTTTGTACAGGAAGATTTAATTATCATATTGATTATATGTTAAGTATATTCAGTTACAACCAATAATTATAATGATGATAACCACTGTGCTTTGCTAATTAGAGCATATTCCTAACAAGGTAAAGGTTATCAGTCTGAATCCCCTTATGGCTCAATTAGCATAATGTCAGCCTTCACCCTGAGTTCTCATGAGGTCACTCCAATGCATACTGTGTTCACAAGAATAATGTAGATAGTGGAGGAAATCGTGCAGATGTTCAACCAGTTTTTTTATAATAGTAAAAAACTCTATATTTGTTAATGGAAGAGAAGCCAGACTCTGTCAAATAACTTAAAGATGTTTATTCTGAGCCAAATTTGAGGATGATAGTCAGGAGCTACACCCAAGAAGTCTTGAGAAAGTGGACTCACTGTGGTTGGGTTACAGTTTGGATTTATACATTTCAGGGAGACAGGAATTACACGTAAAGTTGTAAATCAATGCATGGAAAGCATACATGGATTTGACCCCAAAATTTGGAACATCTCAAAGCAGGAGCTTGTAGGTTATAGGTGGGTTTAAAGACTCTTTGATTTGTAATTGGTTAAAGAAATGAAGCTTTATCTAAAAGGCTTGGAATGCTTTAAGTTAAGATAAGGAAGTCTGTTAATTAGAGACAAGCTACGGGTGGAATACACAGACTCAAGTGATTTGTTATGTAAATCGGACCTGCAGGTTGGTGTTGCATAGCCTTAGGCCTGTTAATGAGCTACAAATGATATCTACAAGAAGGGGTGGGGGCGGGGGGTGCATGATGAGGCTTGTCTGACCTCCCTTCTCATGGCCAGTATCTCAGCTTTAGGGCATCCCCTTGGCCAAGAGGGGGTCCATTCAGTCAGCTGTGGGGGAGCTTAAGATTTTATTGTAGTTCACGTATTATAGTGAGTCTCTAGCTTTTTATTTTTTCCTTTTAGCACACTTAGCACTTTTGCATTTTGTTTAGCAAATTGCCAGTTTTGTTTAACACATTAGTGGCGTAGATCACTTGAAATGGTATTCCAACTTTCCTGAGAGGTTGTTACCCTTCTAAAATGTGAAGTTACGACTACCCAGAGAAGGTGGTTTAATCACCAGTAGGTTCTGACTCTGTATTTACAAGGCCTTAACTTTGCAATGCTGCACTTGAAAATGACCCTGAGAACTATGAACTTCTTACATGTATTTTTCAGATGGGAAAATGGAGGCATTTTTTTTCCCCAAGGTTTCTTACTCCCAGGTGAAGAGATTTGGGCTAATTTTATAAAAAGGTCAGTAGCACAGCTGGGCTTGAAATATAGAGGTCCTGACTCAAAGTTCTATATTTACTTTTTAGTCTTTTTTTTTTTTTTTTTTTTTTTAAATATGTAGTAAGTTCAGTCAGAGGCTGGGAAAATGAATATTATGTCTGGATATTTAGCAAGATTGATGATTACCATAATTACCTCCCTTTGAGAAGTAGACTGGTTATTTGAAGTGTCTTATTATTTTGATTAGTTTTATTAATAAAGTCAGTCTTATAATTTGATCCATTGGTGTCTACAGGCCTAGCTCTAAAGATAGGGTACCTAACATTCTAATTCTGATTACTTTAAATTATGG
Organism: Indri indri; assembly: GCA_004363605.1. Lineage (NCBI taxonomy): Eukaryota > Metazoa > Chordata > Mammalia > Primates > Indriidae > Indri > Indri indri. Next base: position 31,647 of record RJWJ010009322.1, read on the forward strand.
AATTTGGCATAGGGTGTACTAATAAACAAAATGCTCTCATGTTGTAGAGAAAGTGGTGATCTCCACATTGTGATTTGGAGGATGGTGAGAAGGGTTCCCCACCCGCCCCACCAGTTTCTCTTTCACTGACAAGCCTATTCACCAAAATTAAACTGTTGGAGGTCTGACCATCTTATATGTTATAGAGAAGCTCATTCATACCATCATCTACCTTATGAAGGACTCAGGATGTAGTGTTTGGTGAATGGAGTTAGGATTCCTCCTAAGCACCATCTTGAGAACAAGACACTAAGGAGATTTGAAACTTTGATGAGGGAAAGAAAGGGAATATGCAATAAATGAGTTTCGGATACCTGTTTTGGGAGTTTAGATTATGTGGTGGGGATTTGGCCAAGCAAGAAGGGAGCATAAAGGGACTGGGTGCCCAGAGGATTGGGAAGGGATGAGTCAGAGGATGAGAGAAAGCTAAGGAAGGGAAGATGGAAATGCCTTTAAGAAAAGACTTACTTCATGACTTTGCCTATGGCCTTCTGTGTTGATATAGATTTGATTTAAAGAGTGTTGTGTGCTTTCAAGAAGCAATCAGTTATAACACCACTCTGACTATTTCACTGGATTAGTGTAAGGATCAATTATGATAATATGAATTAAAAATGTGAACTTTAAAGTGCTTAATCAAAGAAGTGTGCAGCATAGGTTGCAGGTTATGTGCTTCGATTCTGGAGTCGATTACCTGGGTTTCAATTCTGGCTTTGTCCCTTTTTACCTGTGTGACATAGGGCAACTGAAACTTTCTGTGTCTCAGTTTTCTTACACATAAAATGAGAAAAATAATAACACCTACTTCATAAGTTGATGTGCAAATCAAAGGAGTTAATGGGCTTAAAGCAGTGCCTGGCATACAGTACAATAATCATACTAGCTGTATTTTTATGTGCCTGTCAGCACAAAACTGAATGTGGACTTATTTACATGGGAGTAAATTACTTGGAAATTTTTTAAAAAGCCTCTATTTATGTTTCAAGCAATATAGTTTTTTTGTTTATTTACCAAATTCATATTTAATTATAAGCCATTAGTGACAGTTAATAAATGGGACTATGTTTGAATTAAGCAGTTATGAGTGAACATCTCTCAGTAGCTTACTTCTCTTGATATTTGAATATAGAAATTCAAATATCATTAATACTGACTTGTTCAGATAAGGTTTATAGTGGATTGGTCTTATTCATCATGTTTATACCTTAAATAAAAGGTTTCAACCATGACTACACATTAGAAGTAACTGGGCTCCCCCAGGCCAGTTAGTTAGAAAATCTGGGGGTAGAACTCAGGCATTGGTAATTTTTAAGAAGATCCCCAGGTGATTTTGATGGGCAGACCGAGTTGAAAACCACTGACCTCGAGCATTAATAATTAAATTTATATCTATATCATTTAATTTCTGACTTGATAGATAATTTTCTCATATTTAAATAAATGATAAGACTGTGTATGGATTTTTTTCAAAAGGCAGACTTATTTTCCATTAAATCTGTATCTTGCGGGTATGGGCCCTAAGCAGAAATGAGAAGTTTGTTTTTAAACTATGTGTGGTTTTATTTTTATTTTTTTGGTATGATGAAGTACTGTGTGTATTAAATAGGGATATGGAATCATCCTTACTTGAAATGTGAGAGGTGGGAGGGACCCTCAAAGGCATCCAGTGGGAAGAGGACACATTTCGAAGCCAGTCCTGGCTTGCAGTGACTTATTCACTTAACTGGCTGTGTGATCTTTTGGTACTTACTTAATCTCCCTAAGCCTCAGCCTCTTTATCTCTGTGAAATGTAGATACGCATGTATTTTGTACGATGACAACTGTGTTTCATGCTGCACACACACATCTTGACTCTCTGCCTCCTGCCTGATCCCCGCACCATCTGGCACGGATATCCAGGGCAGGGACTGTGTGGGAGCCTCAGCAGGACTGTCTGAGCCTGCAGGGCCAGCTGCTGAGAACTGCTTCCTCCCACTCTTCAGGGATCGTTTCTCTGGCTCTGTTGGGACTGTTTCATGGCTGGCTGTTTGGATCCCACGACCTTTCATGAGCGTAACGGTTAGTCTGTGGGGGTCAGTCACTGCTAGCCAAGTGCAGTGAAGCTGTTAATGAGAATAGAGATGAAGATGGCTTCTTGTTGCCACATGATGGGAGCTTTAGGGAACCCTGTCTTTGAGCCCTATAAAATAAGTGTGCAGGACACAGAAGTCTCCCTATCCATTGCTTCTCTGTGTTGAGTCGAAACCATAGGAGGCCACTATCTATATTTTAGTTTGGGGAAAGCAGAGAAAAATCACAGACCTCTTTAATTTTCTTTTTATGATAGGAACAGTCAATTCTGTCTCCTTTCCCACTCTTGTCTCTTGAATCCTCAAGGATATAGAGCTATAAAATTATTAGGCCACACAGCTCTCCTGTTGTGCATTCTTTGTGTCCAAGGAAGGAGGTTCATGCGTTATTTCTTAGTAGTTGTGAAACATAATGCTTGGGGTCTAGACCTTAGCTATGGTGCTTCAATATCCTTCCCATTTGCAGGCCTGGCTTCAGATCTATCTTCAATCTTAATTTTGAGAATTCTGCTTTTGTCACCATTAAAGATCTGCTTTTGTCACCATTTACGATCAGTCAGATCTGGACTGATCTTAATGTTTCATTGGAATATTTATAAATTTAGCTGCCATCTTCCTAATTTTTCCTCTGTCTACTGGAATTGAATCAATTTCTCATTATTAGAAGTATTGGTAGCTTTACTGATTTTTTTTTTTTAGGTGATGAGGATGTTGAAACATTGCATTCGTAGAACGGGTTTTCTAACCCAAACCTGTGCTCCTCCACTAGATTATAAGATTCTTGAGCGTAGGAACCATGTTTTTCAGCTTGCCATAGCCATAACTATCATTTATTATGCACCTAATATGCACCAGAGATTTTGCTTTAATTATTTCAATTCATTCCCATAAAAATAAAGTTCACATAAGGAATCTTAGAGACCTTAAGTAAATTGTCCAAGGTCATCTAGCTAGTGAGTCATGGAGCTTGATTTTGAACTCAGTGTGACCTTAAAGCTTCTTTTCTTTTTCTTTTTTTTTTTTTGTGAGACAGAGTCTCACTCTCTTGCCTGGGGCGAGTGCCGGGGCGTCAGCCTGGCTCACAGCAACCTCAAGCTCCAGGGCTCAAGCAATCCTACTGTCTCAGCCTCCCGAGTAGCTGGGACTACAGACATGTGCCACCATGCCTGGCTAATTTTTTCTATATATATTTTTAGCTGTCCAATTAATTTTTCTTTCTCTTTTTGGTAGAGACGGGGGTCTCGCTCTTGCTCAGGCTGGTCTCGAACTCCTGAGCTCAGGACGATCCGCCCGCCTCGGCCTCCCAGAGTGCTAGGATTACAGGCGTGAGCCACCGCGCCCGGCCAAAGCCTCTTTTCTAAATCATCTTTTTAATCTTCTTAAAGGAAAGGATGAATACACAAAGAGGAATGGGATCTTGCCTGTAGAAGGTTGGATGGTACTCTTACGTAGGGGACAGTAGGGAGCTGTATTCTTAAAGAAGATAGAAAATCGGTGTGTCTTCAAACCCTTTGTCTTTTTCCCACTGACCTACACTGACTTGCATCACTGGCAGACACCGGCACTTAGTAAAAGTTTGTCAAAGAGATGGACCCTACGACCCTCAATGCAGAAGTCACCCAGTGGAAAGCTTTGGCCCATTTGTGAGTCTTCACTTCATGCTTTTTATTCAGGTCAGCTAGGTGGAGCTTAATGCGAAGATGTCTCTCACTTATAAGGCCATGGGTTGAGGCCATCAGGCGAACTCTGAAGACTGGAGTGAATCCATGGCCACATGACATTCTGTGTTGAAGTCAGCCTCGGCTTGCTGAAGATCAGGAGATACTCTACAGGCAGTCCCTACACTTGTGGTTTAGGCCATTAGAACATACCCACTGGCTTTGGCAAGCAACAGAAGTGTCTAAATGCTTTACTAACTTGAAGTTTTGTTGGATGTGCCCAGAGAACATTTTCTTTTAATGTATTTAGAAACTATAAATTTAACTCCTTCTGAGAGTGGAAATAATTGCTTCATACAAGAAAAAAGTCAGTTCTTTAAAAGGCTTAACTCCTTTCACAAACATGTGCTTTTTAATGACTGGGAAATTCTTGGTACAAGAAAAAAATGTCCTTTTGTACAAATGAGGTCATTCTGGTCTTAACTGACCCTGTGCACTCCAGTTCCTGCTTTCTGTTCCATGTTTTGTGACCAGAGGTTATTGGAAGGATATTCACTGCTTTGTGAGACTGTTGCCAAAGGGAAAGTTATCTTAGCTCAGAAACTGCCAAGCTAGTGCAAGAGGCCCAGATCCCAGAGGTACTGAACCAGTGACTGATAATGATTTGGTTTCGATTGGCCATGGGTTGGGTTGTTAAAGCACACTTTTTATATGTATTAGAACTGCTGGGTCTGCTTCATTCTCTTTAGATTTCTCAAACACTCCACTGCTTCTTGGTTCAGGAATGGTTTTTCTTTCCTAGGTGCATTCCGTTTACTCTGCTTTGATTTTATCTGGATGAGCAGAAACATCTGTGCCAGTTTGAGGTCTCGTTCCTCTTTTTAACCTGATGTAAAGAAAAAACAGCTGCTGAAAGAAGTTGCCTTGTATCTCTTTGAACACTGGGAGGCTGATCCCTCCTAAAATTAATTTGTGAATTGCTTGGGCTAGCATGAAGTGTATGCCTGAGGCCTGTGCCGAGAAAGGGTTCTTTTACATGGTAGGGTAAATCTCAGTGTATGCCTCTGATGTAATTTAAGATCAGTTTCCTCTAGCTTTAAAATAATCATTGCCTGCCAAGGAGGATGTTAAAGGGTTAAGAGTGTTAGGTAGGCAGATTGTTACATCTATCCTGGATGTTTTTTGTAAAGAGGTGAATATGGAGTAGGTCGAAATGATATTTGGTGTAGACCTCTGGGGTCTCCTTTACATGATGTATTTTTGAGACAGGCACTTTGAAGAATTAGGGATTGGGAATTGATATTTATTAACTGCTTTGTAGGTACTAGCACCATGCTAGACTTTTTCTGCAGATTACCTTTTTAGAGGTACTAGGTTTGTGCAGTTAATCAGCAGCAACCTGCGAGATTACCAAGCTACGGTGCTGCCCCACATCTTCAAGGGTTTGTGTTGCAGTCATTACATTCCTCTAAAATTCGTCCTTGGCTGTAATGGATCAATGTTTTGATAAATGTTTAACTACTTTTTTACTGCTTGATTGTCTATAGGTTTTTATTATGTAAAAAATTCACTCTCTTGCTACTGAGAATTTGGTTCTTCTTATAACTTCCCAATAAAATTTATATTCTGGGATCTTGGTGTCCCATTCATGGCTCTCTAAGCCTACAACTCCAAGTTCAGGCTCTGCTGCCTAAATAGGTCTAAGAATAATTTCTTGATCTGAGATTAAGAAATTTTGTCTTGAACCATCACAAGGAAGAGAGGGTTATGAAATTCAGTCATGAGCTGCTTAGGTAGTTGCTGCAGACCACATTTTTTTTTTTTTTTTTTTTTTTTGTCCAAAGCACTTGTGGCCCATCTAGGAGGCTTCAGAAAGGACCCTTGCTTGAAATCTCTTGAGACATTGAGAAAATCAGGCTGACTTCTGGTGGAAGTGATGGCTATGGAGCCCTAGACTGCCTGCTTGCCATCCTGCTTTAGCCTTCCTGTTAGTGCCCTCAGATACAGAACTGATACGTAAAAAAGAAAGATCATCTCAGTTTAAAAATATCTCTTATTATAAAGGTGACTATTTTAACTAAATTTATTGTTGTTTGCTAGATCATCCTTAAAGCCTTGTTAAAACATCAAAGAAAATATTAAGATATGTCATTTCATTTCTGTTGGCCATTACCTCCTTGAGATTATACAGCTGGAAAGGAAGAACCATGACCCATGTTTCTACAGTGTATCCTTCCCACCACCCCCAAGGCCTAGGTTTATTGTCAGCAGGCAATGAGTATTTTATTGAACCTAATAGCTGGTATAAAAGAATTGAAAAAAAAACATGGCTAGGAAATACTATCATACTTGAAATTGAGAAATTCTGGGTAATTGCTGAGTGCCTCATATTAGTTCCTGTGGGGAAAATACATGGCGTGATGCAAAATGGGTTAATATTGTAAAATGAAAACCCTCGTGAGATAAATCAGAAGCTTACCTCTATGCCTACAATGTTCAGAATGGGAATGGCACTGATTTGCTGATAATGTATTTTTTTATTATTATTATTCTGTAGCCTCAGACGATACAGCAAACTCTCAAGAGGACATTGCAGTATTATGAGCATCAAGTTATTGGGTAAGTATGAATGGATTTTGGCTATTATTTGGGAAAATTAAAGGTAATTAGTCAAACGCAGATGTTGAACATGTGGTTTTCTGCTACCCAGGTCAACCTTATTTCATAGTGGCTATGTTCTCATAGTGTGAGAGGTAGGGGCTCAGGGGTCCCTTGGAGTAATTTCCTTTGGCTTACTGTGTTTAATTCTTTTAAATGAAATTCCTTTTTGGTATTGCTTTTCCTTTTTTTCCCCTCCTTTGTTTTAACCCTCTCATTCCAACGTTAGGTCTCATAATTTTGCCTTACCAAAATGTGGTAAGGTTTATTGGCACCAATTGAGAGGCTTTGACTGGGATTTTAGAATCCTTAAGTTAATTTTAATCAAAATCACTGCAAACTTAACACAGTTCAATGAGAGGTATTGGTTTAGCTAGAGTCATGTGCTACATATTTTTCTTTATTATCTCCTATTTCTTGAAGTAGTCGTGATATGATATAAAGTAAGAAGACTTAAGGTGAAAAGATAGGAATTCAAGGCCTCGCCAGCACATAGAATTGTTAATAAGTAACTTTATCTCTTTTATAAAATGTGATGATGGTAATAATAATGAAATCAAGGATTAGATGTCATGACTAAATGAGGTAATTTCAATGAAAGTATTTTGTAAACAGAAAACTCCAAATGTGAGCATAAGGTTCACCTTTAATTGGCTGTAGCAGAAAGTAATTGGAAAATACAAAAGCCTAAATTTACTTTCTTATGCAATCTAGCTTTTTAAATTCATTGACATTAGAGACAATGTATATTTTAAATTTACCTTGTTTGTATTTGTTATATGCTACAGTGATTTATCTTTGTAAGATTTTAAGAACTTTTGAGGAGTCAAAATTCAAATCCTGGCACTTCTTGAGGTGCTATCAGGAATCAGTTAGCATTTATGGCGAATAGGCATTGCCACGAGGATCAAGACCACATTTTTGGCTATTAGGGTTTAGTGTGATTTTTTTTTTTCATAAAACAGAAGGGAAGAAAACTTAATGGAAAAATAATCCCACTACCTAGTACAATGTCGTATACTTTAAGTCCTCGATGATTATGTTAATTGTCGTTTCAAAGGGAATTGCTTTGAAACTTTGTCATACTAATCCTCAAGAGTGCAGTGTAGGAAAAACATATTATTTAAACTCATGAGATGGCTTTTAGTTTGAGGCCATTAGTGATTTTAAATGGTTTATCCTAATGGAGATAAAGAATGTCAAATTAATCTTTCCTCACACGTTCTAAAATAAAACTTAATTACTCTCATTGAATTTGATACTTTCAAAGTATGATGTTTGGATTAAATTAGTCAATATACTTAGAACAGTTCCTTGTATGTGGTAAGCACTACATACCTGTTTGCTCTTATGTTTATTATTGTTATTATTATTAATATTTTTATGACAATACCGGTTATCAAACTCAAACCATTCTCTGGAATTATGAATGCTCTTTCTTTTTTGAAATCAAATAAAAACTGATGAAATATTCTCATTTGTAAACTAAACTCTGTCTTCAAAGCAAATTGGAATGGGACTTTTATAATGTGATCAAAATAGATAACCAAACTATATTGCTGTAATGAGAACATTCTCTTTTCCATTAGCAGGGTGGAGTTCTCTTTTGTTAATTAACTGCTTCAACTTTCCTTTCCTCTCTATCTATGTAGACATAGCCTGTGGTGATTCTTTGTTCATTGCCTGAATGGTCTTTTCCTAGCTCTGTTCATTGCAGACATAGTATAATATAAAGAAAACAGAGAATTCAGCTCCAGTATAAAGAGGTGTCTTGTCCAACTTGATCCAAGTAGACCTATTAGCATATTTTTTGCTTGATTGTTGGCTGACTTACAGGATTTGAAGTACCTTTCCTTGCTGCCTTTATTTGCGCTCATGCTGATGAAGACGCAGGGCCCGTTGGCAGCGGTTTTGCCATGTTTGCCTTTCTTGACTCTGTCTTCCCCTTTCTTCCCTTTTCCTTGTCCAGCTCTCTCTTTTGCCTTTTGGACTCCACCATGCTGCTTTTAATTTCTTTTTCCAAAATCGGAAAAGGAGAGCAGTTAATATCACTGACACGTGGACTAAGTAATCACACCTACATGTTGTTCCTCTTAAGAAAACATAATTCAAGGCTTCTTATCTCTAACTGTGAAAAGGAATGTGTTTCTTACAGTTAAAGGGATTTCAGAATCCCTTTACTGAGAATTGCAGATAAATGCCGACAAGCATTATTTTATACATGTTTGGGGAAGTGAGGATGGGAAGGAGATGCTTTCCCTAATCTCTGAAATTGAGCTCGTCTCGGGCTTGTCTTGAAGTAACTCAGCTTTTAGGTGCCTTGGCTTGAGGTGATGAATTAGGACAGGTAACAGAGAGTATGAGCTAGCCCATACTATTAATATTTCATTTCAAAATATTAAGGGGGTACAAATGTTTTTGTTACACGGATACACTGTATGATGCTGAAGTCAGGGCTTTCAGTATGCCTGCCACCAGTAGAGTGTACCCGATAGGTAAGGTTTTATCCCTCACATCCCCCCTTCCTTCCCCCTTCTTAGTTTTCAGTGTTCTTTGTATCTCTTTGTGTCCATGTGTACCCATCGTTTAGCTCCCACTTATTAGCTTATCTTAGCTCCCAGTGAGAGCATGTGGTGTTGGGTTTTCCATTCCTGAGATACCTCACTCGGGATAATAGTCTCCAGTTCCATGCAAGTTGTTGCAAAAGACATTATTTCATTCCTATTTATGGCTGAGTAGTATTCCATGGTGTGTGTGTGTGTGTGTGTGTGTGTGTGTGTGTGTATTTTTATACACACACATATGTGAATTGATGGGCAGTTAGATTGATCCATATCTTTGAGATTGTGAATTATGCTGTGGTAAACATTTGAGCGCAGGTGTCTTTTTGATAAAATAATTTCTTTTCCTTTGGATATATATCCAGTAGTGGGCTTGCTGGGTTGAATGGTAGGTCCACTTTTAGCTCTTTGAGGAATATTCATATTGTTTTTCATAGAGGTTGTACTAATTTGCAGTCCCATCAATAGTGTATGAGCATACCTTTTTCCCTGCATCCACACCAGCATCTGTTTTTTTTTTTTCTTTTTAATAATGGCCATTCTGACAGGGGTAACGTGGTATATTGCACTGTGGTTTTAATGTGCATTTCCCTGATGATTTGTGATGTTGAACATTTTTTCATGTTTGTTGGCTGTTTGTCTATCTTCTTTTGAAAAAATTCTTTTCATGTCTTTTGCCCACCATTTGATGGGTTGGTGTTTTTTTTCTTGCTGATTTGTTTGGGTTCTTTGTAGATTATGGATATTAGTCCTTTGTTGGATGTGTAGTATGTGAATATTTTCTCCCATTCTGTAGGTTGCCTGTTTACTCTGTTGATTACTTCCTTTGCTGTCCAGAAGCTTTTTAACTTAATTAAGCTCCAACCGTGGATCTTCCTTTCCTCTCTTTTAAAACTCGGTCTTTAGATCTGCTTTATTTATCAGAGCTCCAGGATTGTATAATTCTGCTCCTTGAATTCTTATACTGGTTGCCTACAGAAACTCTCTGAGGCTTTTTTCATCTTCCAAGACAGAAACTTGAATGTAGGGAGCAGCTGTTCAAAGGTCACAGATGGAAGGATTGGGAGGAGGTAGCTGATGGGGCCTCTTGCCAAGATGTGAGATAGCCTCCCGGTACCTTAGCCACTTTATCTTTAAACATTTATTCTATTCCTTAATTTATCCATTCATTCTTTCATTTATTTATTCAGAGAGATCATTCAAGTTGGGAAAATGAGTGCTAAAATAATTTATTCATGCCATGTGATAAATCTTCTTCGGTTCATCTCCGCGGATGTCATCATCTCTCACCGGGAAATTCTGGTCTACTTTTCTACCTAGTTTTGTGGCTTCTACTTTTGTCACCAAATATTGTATTTTCACCACAGCAAAGTGATTAAACAATTAGGTTACAGCACTTTCTTACTTGAAGCCAATGGTTCTCAAATGTTAGCGTGCATCAGAATCACCTGGCAGGCTTGTTAAAACACTGATTGCTAGGCCCTGCTCCCAGAGGTTCTGATTTGATGGGTCCTGGTGGGGCGCAAGCACTGGCGTTTCTCACAAGTTCCCAGGTAATGCTGAGGCTGCTTGTCCAGGGATCGCTCTTTGAAACCCCTGCTTTAAGCAATATAATGGCTTATGATGGTGGAATAAAATCTGCTTTCTTTCTGTGATCTGGCCTCTGCTTACCGCTCTAATTTCATTCTTTTTCACTCCCTCCCTCTCTTTGATTCCACTCTAGCCTTCTGTTGGGTTCTCAACTGTACCAAGCTTAACTTTAGGGCCTTTGTATGCACCATTCCACTTTTCTGGAATGCTCTTTCCCCAGATGTTAGAAGGGCTTGTTCTTTCTGTGCATTTAGGTCTCTGTTCAAATGTCATCTTTTCAGAAAAGCCTGTCCTGAGCATACAA
>RJWJ010009323.1:0-50528 GCA_004363605.1 Indri indri
GCAGTAAATTCGAGTGTTGTGAGTATACACTTAAAACACCATGTAACGCTAATCATCTCTGCGTAAGCAGTTCGTCTCTCCAGTAAATTGTGCATCACAGTAAAAAGTGATCTCTTGCAGTTCTTGCATATTTTTCATCATGTTTAATGCAATATTGTAAACCCTGAATAACAACATGTGTCCCATATGAAGTGCTACTAGTGCTGCAGGAAGTGTTCCCAAGAAGCAAAGTCATGACATTACAATAAAAAGCTTAATTGTTCAATATGTACCATACAGTGAGGTCTGCACTTGCAGTTGCCTGCTATTTCAGACTGATGATTCATCTTATAAACAGATGATATAAACTTACAGTATTCATACAGTACAGTACTGTAAATGTATTTTTTCTGCCTTATAATTTTCTTAATATATTTTCTTTTCTCCAGTTTACTTTATTGCAAGAATATAGTATATAATACATATATTATAAAAATATGTGTTAATATACTGTTCATGTTATTGGTAAGGCCTTCAGTCAACAGTAGGCTACTAGTAGTTAAGTTTTAGGGGAGTCAAAAGTTATAGATAGATTTTTGACTTCACAGGGAATAAGTGTCCCTTACCCTCGTATTGTTTAAGGGTCAATGGTATATGCATTTTACTAGGATGGCTAGAGGAAAAGGAAAAAACAGAGGCAAGGAAGGGGAGCTAAATTGGGCAAGTGAACTAATATCACATCATAGAAAATCTTGACTAGACTAAGAAGCCTGTACTGATTCACAAAAGCAAAAGAACTATTACAGGTTTTTAAAATAGAAACCTGATATGATAAAATGTTATTTTAGGAGAATGAATATGATGCCAAGAGGGGAAAAAAGATCCTAACGGAAAGAGAGGTAAATTAGTGGCCATCAATACAGGTTTAGGGTGATAAAAGCCTATATAAATATGCTGGCAACAAGAGTGAAGAGCAAGGCATGAGCCAGACAGTCCACTGAAGTCTCTTCTTTCTCCATCCCTGGGTTATCTGTCAAAGGCCCTCTTCATATACCATGTATTTTATCATCTACTCCAAACCTTCAATCATTTTCTCTACATATTGATGACTCCCAAGCATTTATCTGTAGCCCTGAGATTGCTCCTAAATTCCAGATATGTATATCCATCTGCCTTCAGGACACATCTATTTGGAAATGTCACATATACTTCAAACTCACCATGCCCCAAATTTCCTCCTTAACCTAGTTTCCTACTAGATCTCAGTCTATAACATCATCACCTAGCTGCTTAAATTATAAACCTAAAAGTAATCCTTAAAACCTCTCACCCACCACCTTCTTTGCCAAGTCTTGCTGACTACAACAGACAACTAAGCTAGTGATTCTCAATCTTATCCAATAATCAACACCTCCACAAATACCCAATCATTCTCTAAATCCCAAATCTACCCTTTTACATCTCATTGTTAATTCCATTTCTCACCTGTCTACAACTCACTAACTGGTTTCCACAATGAAGTCATAATTATCCCTATATAGTACAAATCTGATCATGACTCTTCCCAGGATAATACCATTCAATGTTTACTATTGCCCCAAAGCAAAGATCAAAACTTTAGCAGGAAATATTTATTACTTGGTATCTTTTATCTTCTCCAGTCTCACTTCCTGTATTAGTTTTCTATTGCTACTGTAACAAATTATCACTAATTTAGTAGCTGAAAGCAGCACAAATTTATTATCTTACAATTCTGGAGGTCAGAAGTCCAAAATGAAGTCTCCTTGGGCTAAAATCAAGGTGTCAGCAGAGCAGTGTTCCTTTTGGAGGCTTGAGGGGAGAATCCATTTCTTCCCTTTTCCAGCTTCTAGAGGCTGCCTTCATTACTTGGATCTGGGCCACATGAATACTTGTGTAGTTACATCTCTTTGTCTGACTCTGGCTCTCCTACCTCACTCTTTCCCTTGTAAGGATATTTGTGTGTACCATGGGTACACTTGGATAATCCAGGATGATCTCCCCGTTCCAAGATCCTTAACACAATCATGTCAGCAAAATCCATTTTGCTATGTAACATAACATATTCACAGGTTCTGTGGGTTAGTACATATTTGTACTAACAAATTTAGTAGACATATTTGGGGGGCCATTATTTTGCCCACCACACCTCTTCTCCCCTCTTCTCCTGACTACTAATACATTCTCTACTCCAGGTGTATAAAATGGAATGCTCAAATGTGCTACAGAATTTTTCACCCCAACATCAGATGCAGCTCCTTTGCCTGGAACATTAAGCTCTGCCAAGCCCTTTACCAACATGCTCGTCATTCTCCACAACCCAGCCTACCACCAAACTCCTCTTGGAAGCTTTTCCTAAACTGTCAAGGTAAAAGGTCCTTCTATGTCCTCTAAAATACTACAAAATTCCTCTAGAATGGGGCTTATCATCTCAGTCATAATTCTTATTTACTCATCTGTCTTTCCAATTAGAATCTAATTTCTTTTGGGACAAGGACTGTCCTAGTCATCACTGTATCTAATATAGTTTTTATAATATAATAGTAACATTTTATATTATAATATTATATTATATAGTAATATAATACTAAATATGTATTTGCTGAATGCTAACTGAAGAGACAGAAAAATGCTTAAAACCTATGGGATTTCTAGAAAATTTTGACCTATGTATTTCAGATGAACAATGATGACCTTCTAGAAACCCCACATTCAAGACTGCAACAGAAGGGAATGTTTTAAAAGTTATTTCTAAAGAAGACTCAGAAAACTCTACTGACTACTTCACAGTCCAGGATTATGAACATTAAGAAATCATTCTTATGTTCTCCAACTGCAGTGATTCAGGATCAAAAAAGGATATAGATTTATTAATTATAGAGAACACAGCATTAGTAGAAAGTGTTGGGAATATTATACCTCTTAGAGGCCACTATTGGGAAATATACCTAGTGGTGCAACCAGAGAGGGCTTTGGGGTAAACAGGAAGATCCTTTATTACTAACAGACACATATGAAATTATAACTGATCTTTGCTGGTGTTGATTCTATTTCCCATTACTTTAAAAAGCCATCCATCAAGGTTCAAGGATGTACACAACAATATAATTTCATTTTTTAGTCCAGTTTAATATATACAAATTGGTACATAATAACAGAAAGAACATAAAGTTTCATTTTCTCTAAGGCTTATAGATACATATGAATGAGGCTTTACATTTTAAAAAAATCACTTGCAGATATCTTTTTAGTGACCTTAGTCTTTCTAATTTAAATCTTATTATTTTGATGTTATTAAAATCCTTAGCATGCATATTTAGTCTACATAAAATAGGATGTGAGACAAGTCTTTTGTGGCACAATTAAATTGTTCCCTTCAAGGACAAGGTAGCAGAAGGTGAACACTAATTTAATTAACATGGTAAAGAAAGATAAATGGTTCTTTTAAAAAGTGAAAACAAGCATGTCTGTTCTTGTGTATCATCCTAATTTTTGAAATGGGTTAATACAGGGCAGTAATTTGCAAATAAGGAATATTAAACATTATATAAGATTGCTTTACCACTTTGATATCAGAGCAAAATCTCATCAAAAATCTCATCAAGGTGTCAAATGCATTTTATGAAACCAATTAAATATAGTTTTCAGCGGTATAAAATATGGATAAGCTGAAAAAGAGTCCATGAGAAATATTTTCTATCTGTACTTAAAAACATTTACAAACTTTGCTAAGAGCATCATAACTACATGGTAAGTCACTTCAAATACAAAGCAATAAAGGAAGGAAATAATGCAGAAAATAAGTTATTGTATAACTGGAACTGAAACTGAATATATCTTATTTCCAAAGGGCTCTCATCCATAAATCTAAACCATGCTTTGCTCTGGAAACTTTAAAAGCTAAAATTTCTACATTATTCTAAAAAGACAATATTAGACGTCTTTTATTCATATTTTTTCAAATATTATATCAAGCATTTATTAAATGTCTAGATTTTCTCAAAAATAACATCAAACATTTACTGAATGTCTACTATGTGTTAAGCTCTGTATTATGTATCTCTGTGAGATACATAAAAGTGAGTAAAAATATCCTTATTCTTCTCAAACAGCTTATTATCTAATGGGAATGTCAGACATACGAAACTAACAATAGAAGACTGAATAAAATAAGTGCTATAATTACCGTAAAGTTCAACGTGAACTGAGAGGGAGGAGACATTTTTATGGAATACTTTATGAATATGTATATCAAATAAAGTTGAGTAATAATGAAAATGGAAGCTACACATAATCATCAGAGTTGTTCTACCTCAGAAAGTTCATGTGGGCTGCAGCTTCTAGGGGCAGACGAAGGAGAGTAGTTCTGAGGAATAGAGGTTACATGGCAGAAGAGAACAAACCAGGATGGAGGCAGAAAAAGCAGAGTCTTCTTTCCCTGCCATACTCCTCCTTCTTACCAACTCACCCCACCTACTCATTACCACCTCTCATCTGCCCCTTCATTCCACTACCTACTCTCTGCTCAAAGTACCAACATTAAAAATATTCTGCATCAGAATTCCTTTGTTCTGTCCTTGGTAAAGACTTTTCTTGCTTCCTACATCTCACTATCTTAGTCCATTATACTCTGGGACTTTTAGAATACCCAATACATTCTCAATGTCTAAATTTAAAATTTGAATAGTAAGTCATTTAAAAAGATGGTGACCCTCCATTAAATTAAATAATTTGGAACTAATAATTTATACAATAAACAAATATACAATAAACAAATATAACATGCTATTAGAAGCATATTATACTTTTTTCACAAGGGCAGAATATGAATTCAAAACACACTTCAACAGCAATCCATTCCATCTTAAGTTTTGTTTTCTCTCAGCATGTGAATCCTCCACCAATGCAGCTAAACATTAAAACTGTTCGGGTACATAATTAAGATTAGATATTTATAAATGTCATATGCATAATTCTTTGGCATTTTGGTACTTGTTTAAACTTCTTAATTTTATTAATATTTTGATCATAAATCTGGAGTCCTAGAATTTTACTATTCTATTCAGCAAAAATTGAAAATAGGTTAAGGTGCTGATATAGAATGTTCTTTATGAAGCTATAGTTTAATATTATGCACTTGATATTTTTAAACGATGTTGAAAGCAACAACCTATGAAATCTGCTCTGCAACTTTTGAAGAAATATTACTGAGGACATTGTTATCTAAAACCCCAAGAGAGAAATTTCCCTGAGAACTTATTGGCAGAAAACTTTTCTTTAAGCAAATTAAAATCCTTCCTCCTTTCTAATCATGAAATTAGTTATCTCTTTTTCTATAACAGCTTCCAGGAAGCTTACAGCTAAATTTCAAGGTCAACACAGAAATTATATACAGACTTTAAGGACCTGTATTATATTTACTGTTCTTAAGTTTCCACATTACATTTCTCCCCAGTACTGACAATTTGTTTCTAACATTATTGTAATATAATTTGATTATAGCTACACAAGTTATATGTGCAATAGTAAAATAAAAACTGATTTTTTTCCTGTTTTCTAAATGTGCCAATAAATTGCTTAATGTCTTCAAGCAATTAAAAGTCTGGACATTCAATATTCAATATTTTAGTGAGGTACGTGGTATTACCAGTATACTTAGAATGTACTCAGTTCACATTTACCCCTTGCTTATAACACTTCAACAGAATGGCTTTTCCATTCTACTCCTAGTATGCAAGGCTCTCAAAAATCTGACTTTAACCTAAACTTTTCAAATTATTCACCTTTCCAATCTTCTGTCAAACTGACCTTGCCTTCCTTTAAACAGGTCTTGGAATTTTCAATGTTTAGATTATCCTCTTATCAAATGACTGCCCTTCCCCTTCTTCCTATCCTCAAGACCCACTTCAAGTCTGTCTTTCTCTATGAACCATTCGCAGGCCTGAATTCTTATAAAACATACTGCTATTTTAAAAATCAGTTTTTACTGATTTTTTTAAAAATCCTAATGTATATACTTTTCAAACTTAGGTTCAAAAAATCAACTAACTGGCTGTAGACACTTTTAAAAATATAATAGAATGTATTGCATGAAGGAAGCACAAAATGTTTTGTAAAATTTTAGTTATATACATACATACACATCAACACTCCCAATTTTGTGTGTGCTGGGTCTCACTATGAAATGTATTTTCTCCCTACACATTGCGGGAAAAACAGTTTTAAAAAACACTATTCTACAGTGTTCTATTAAACATTATCATATAATATAGTTTTAGAAAAAATTTCATATTATAAACATCATAACATTCAGTAAGAAAAATTTATAAACTACACTTAAGCCCACCCAAAATCACTCATAACTCCTCTAACACAAGATAATCATAATTAATATTCTGGAGTATAGCCTTTAAACTTTTCTATGTATATGTGTGTATTATACTGCAATTCACTTTATGAAAATTAAATAATACCATAATACCGTTCTATAAATTGCTTTTCCATTTTAGCAATACATAACATGAATACTTTGTCCTCTTATCAATAATTTTTCAATAAAGCATCTCTCTAAAAAATTATAATTGCTTGAGGGCAGGTGACATGTTTTCAATATTTTTAAATTTAACTTTTGAATGAGTAATACATTCACAGTGTTAAAAAAAAATTTTAAAGTTAAAATGTAACAAGGAAAAAGTTTCCCTTAAACCTCTGCTACCAATTTCAACACCCTACCCAAACATGTATCCTGTTAGTTTCTTGTATACATTTTTAAGAGTTTATCATATAAAAGCAAATTCAGACATATAATCTTATACTCCCACCCTTAGTTCCTTTTACTAACATACCTTAGTGCTCTCTCCAATAAGTACATAAAAAGTACCTTCACTCCCAGTACTACATTGGCTAGAATACCATAATTTATTTAACTGGCCCCTATTGATGAAAATGTCAATTATTTCCAGTCTAGTAATATTATAAACAATGCTTCAGTAACTAACCTTAGACTGACACCATTTTTTACATACATAAATATAACTAAAGGATAAATTGTGCCAATGTTATTGCTGAATCAAAGGTATATACATTTTTCCATTTTTGATAGATTTTGCCAAATTACCTTCTACAGAGGTTTTTCCTGTTGTTACTAATAATTTATACTCTCAACAGCAAAGTATCAAAGGGTACTTTTACCCACATCTTTGTCAAGAAAGTGAGTTATTAAATTTAAATTTATGCTCATTTGATAGGTAAAAAAAAATCTCAATATAGTTTTGATTTCCCTTTATTCTACTGAGTATGGGGTAAATCACCTTTAATATCTTTAAAAGTCATTGACATATTTTTTAAACTATTCACTCACACTGATTGCCAATTTTTCTATTTGGTTGTTTGTCTTTATTTTATCAATTTCTAGTAGCTCATTATATATTAAAGAGATTCATCCTTTTGTGGTATGAGTTTTTCTTGGTTATATTAGTGTTTTAAATATTTATTTTTTTAAGTAGCTAATATATATATTTTTTCTTTTTCTAATTCATTCCTTTACATGTTTTTATTTATTCCTTTCTTTTGCTTTCTTTTAATTATGGATTTGATTTTTCCTAATTTATTCAGTTGGATGCTTAAATCATTTATTTCATTCTTTTTGTTTTACTGATGTAAATATTTATATCTCTGAATTTTCCTCCAAGTACAACTTTGGCTGTATCACTTAAAATATTACATAAATTTTTATTCCCTTCATCCTTTTCCCATATCCATTGTTACAAGCCAGGAATACAGCCTTAGAACTTCAAGGTGAATTCCTCATGTTCAGCAAGTATTTTTGCTGGACCTTGGTGAAACCTGTTGCAGCTTGGTTCTTGATCACGTTTTCTCTTTGTACTCCATGACTTATGCACAAACATACTTTGAAGTATATTTTATATATTTTATATATATTATATATGCCTCCTAATTTCATCAAAAATGCTGTTTATGAATTTCCCATTTTTGTTATTATTGTTCTCTTTGTTACTGTTCTATAGTTTCCAACAGGAAGCAGGAAAAAATGCTAATTATGCAATCATGTTCATATGAGAAATCTTAACAGGTTTTGTTGTACATTTCTACAGGCTTTCCAAAATCCATGCAAATGAAAGCTACACTACATACTTTAAAATGACGAAATGACACACATCAGGCAATGTTTGTGCTGTAAATATCAAATCCTGCCTTTCAACTAGCATTAAAAAATTCTAATGAATTATTCTTTTGATAGGCCTCATCTGCCTATTGCTATCATCCTTCAAATATTTATAGGATAGGTAAGAAATGTATAGAACTCATTACTGAAAACCTGTCTCCATTCTCTGACTAAAAATATCATATAATATTTAAGAAAATCTGAGGAAGGTTTATGGGTGTAATATCCTTGAGGGACTACTTATGGAATATTAGTGGTCTCCAAGGTGTATTAATTTTTTGAGACTAACATTGCTTTTCCTCAAAATACCTGCTGGTAAAGGAAGAGATTTTTAAAAACCTAAAAATCAATGCAGATGTTAAAAGGTACCATGGCCAGGCTTCTTTTATATTATTAAATAAATCAAGCCTACAGTCCAAGCTTAATTTGACCCAGACTATCCTAAACAGAGGCTAAATATTCAAATATCACCCTGTATTCCCTCAGGAAAACATGCCATACTCTCTTTGCAAGACTTTCATGAGGGTGAGGGACCATAACTGTCAGGTTCACTATTACATCCCAGTGCTAGAATACTGGAATACAGAAAAAAATTATTGTTGAATTATTGACACTATTGAGATAGTATAGATTATAATTTATATGCTACCTGGAGTTGTAGTAAAAAGACAATGAATGCAACAGAATCAGTTTCAGATAACAACTATAAAATTTACAAGAAATGTGATTTAGAGTAAATTATAATCTCTGAGTTTCCCCACCTAATAATGGAGACAACATTAATACTCAATTCACAGTTGTTTAAAAGATTTAATGAAATAAATAACAGAGGTAGAGTGCTCTCAACTGACTAAGCACTCAATAAATGCTTTTTTTCTTCCTTCACAATTTCAATTGTTCCATATTTGCTTTCTGTTCTGATTTATCTGTCCTGTGAAAAAATTTTTAAATAAAAAAGTATACAGTACAGTATTTTAGTTTCCAACATACATCTACAGAGATTTTCTCACATGATCTTCACAACAAGAAGTGAGGTTATTGTAGGACACAGATGAAGTTAGGAGGCTGACTTGCCTACGACGGTGCAGCTATAGTGGTAAAATCTGGGATTTAAAATTGGATTCCCTTAGCTCAGATCCAAGGCCCACATGGAGATATATATGTGTATGTATATGTATTCCTGATGAATTTCCTAAGGAGAACATTTTGTAATTTTGTGTGCTTTTCCAATCTCAATAGACCTAATTAATTGATCTAAAACAGCCAATTAAATAGGAATCTTAACAATGGGTATTCCAATTCAATACTTTTTTTTTCCCAAACTGGATTTCCACAACTGGAAAGCTAATTTGACATGATATTTAATTATCTCATTTTCAAAAACTCAAAAAAAAAGATCACTTTTACCTCTTTTCAAATTTTAAACACATAGCACTTTTTAAAACGCACATAGAAATGACAGCAAGAGAATTAACTGCAAAGCACAACTAGCTAGCTGCCTTCAAAAATAATATTACTGGAAAAAAGTTCTTAGACATTAAAAACATGAGACTTTAACTTATTTGGATGGCCATATTACTACTAAAATATTCCCTTGAAATTCACTACCACTATTAAATATACATCTTTTGTTTGTAAGAGACCCATTATGAAAAGTGGTAAAATTTTACGCTGAGTTTCTACTTGAATGAAGCAAATTTCTTATATTACACAATAAACAACTGACCTTTTAAGACAATATATATTAATTATTAAATTAATCCAAATCTGTGCTTATCTCTCATCACTCTCCCCTTCGGCCACTCTGCTCTGTCACACTAGTCTTGGCAGTTTCTTAGTCACACCAAGGAACACTGTTCCCCAGATACATATGGAGAATATCAAGCAAGGAAACACTTCTATGACTCTTCTAGTACAGCTGGCATCCGTTCTGATAGACTGGTACCCATTGCTGTACTATTAAATACTTTTACTATTACCCCTGCATACAATCACATGGATAACGCCTTGTATTGAGTTGTATCTCTGTCCAAAATTTAT
This sequence comes from Indri indri, assembly GCA_004363605.1. Classification (NCBI taxonomy): domain Eukaryota; kingdom Metazoa; phylum Chordata; class Mammalia; order Primates; family Indriidae; genus Indri; species Indri indri. The sequence continues at coordinate 10,223 of RJWJ010009323.1, forward strand.
TAGGATGCTTTCTTTGATCATGATATTTAAAAATAGTACCTTTTTCTATACACACACGCTACCTAAACACTGCCCTCAACTCACCCAGGTCTAGTCCTTCATTATCTCCTTACCCTGCTTCATTTGCATAGCATTTATTGCACTCTAAAGTAATATAAAACACTGCTCAGCACAAAGTGAATACTAAGGAAATATTTGCTTAAAGCACATTGAATCACATGTATTTTTCCATTCTTCTTTAAATTATTCTTTAAATTATCCAATAGATCTTAATGAATTAAAGAACATGGATACAGATTTAAGGAAAAGGAAGTCTCTTTGATTCCATAAAATGTTAAACTGAAAAGACTTCAACATATCAAAAACTCTATCATAAGCTTCTACAAGAGGAAAATCATTACATAGTAATACATGAAGTAATATTTGACTATTAATATTACGCTATATTAATTAAGCATAAGGTAAAACAAATAGTCCTTAAGTCATCTGCAACTAAATATATGAATAGAGTACCTAATTCAAGGAACAGTTTTCCTCTCTCATGAACTGCTCTTTGTTGCAGTGTCTGATGATCACAAATGGTGTGTTACGGACCTGTCTCCTCATGACAAGTTAGTAGTTTTGGCCACAGAGAGGCTTTCTCCTCTCAAAAATCTGCCTCTAATATTTCAGCAATTTATATCAAACTCTGGTAAAAATCCACAATTATTTGATTTAAGCTGGTTGTCTAAGCTTCGAATTAATGGCTCTCTGCCTAACTAACCTGCATTTGGTCATAAATTTTTTTTACTTTAATTTCCATTCAGAAAGAGAGCTCTGAATGGAAATTAAAATATTAAAGTTAACAAAGCAAATAACTTTTAAAGTGCCATTTAAATGTTTTAAACTGGATGTCTTCCTTACATATATTTTACCAAACCCTATATTTTACCTCAAATCCCACCTCGGCCTCCCCAATAACACTGTTTAATGGCTTTCCTTTTCTGGAGACTTAGAGTTTTGTTAAAATCTTTTGTTAAAGACTTACGTTAAAATCCTTTTCAATTTAACATTTTATGGAATACAAGAGACTTCTTTTCCTTAAACCCACATTCATATTCATTAAAATAAGTAGTTTATTATAGCCTCTAAAGTCTAGACTCTACAATCTAGACAGATAGTGGTTAAAAATGGCTCAAATCTCAGCTCTGCCGCTTAACAGTTATGTTATCTTGGACAAGTCATTTACCATTTTAAGATTCAGCTCTTTATTCATAATATTTTATGGAGTTAATAGCAATAATAATATTGTATGTGGTTAATAACAATTCTTATTTCACAGGAATATGTGAGGATTAAATGGGATAATGAATATAAAAGGCTTAGCAATTACTTGGCTCCTAGAAATTGCTCAATAAATTCAATCCTTCAACAAATATTTATTGAACACCTACTCTGGGCCAACATTCTTCAAGATAGTGAGGATGCAGCTACACTAATGGTTAAATACAATTCTGAGTCTACGGAACTTACATTTCACTTGGGGGAGACAAATGATTAAAAATATATCATCATATAATGTCAGGTAAACATAACCATGACAAACAGAAATTAAGAAGAGTAAGGAGGGAGCAAAAAGGAGTGATGAGTTATTTTACACAAGGTAGTCAGAGAAGGCCTCTCTGATGTATGACATTTGAGCAGAAACTGAATTAAGTAAAGAACAGACCAGGTACCTGTCCAATGTGTTTACTAATGTAAGGATGATGATAATGGGTGACTAATAACCCGTATTTAAAATACCTTCTATCTTCCATATCTTTGCACAGTCTTTGGGAGACAGTGTAGGAAAAATCAACCAGTGGAAGGTAAGGGATGTGAGGCTCTGATACCCAACAGTTCTATTACCTTTAGAAAGTTAAATAATTTCTCTAACTCTGATTGCCTAGTTTCCTATACTTCTGAGTGAATTTGCATAAGGTATGAAAATCAGAAAGAGACTACTTTGGCCACTGTGTCCTCCAGTAAGGCATTACGATATTTTCATGGGTAAGAGCAAAAATAAATGGGAAGAGAAATAAATGGCAAATAGCAAAATGAAGTCTAGCAAGATGAAAATTAGATATTTTATTGCACACTATCTGATCAAAGACATTAACGTCTTACACAAATTAAATCAAGAAATAGATTCAGTTATAAGAATACAAATAATTCAAAGAAAGATATGTTACAATACCACCATAACAAAATCCATATCAATGTGCTCTCTATTCATAACTGAAAGTTATCCTTCACAACCTCTGCTTTGCGATTTTTTTTCAAAGAGTGACAGGATTCTTTAAATCAAGTGTATAACAATATTTACAACAAACTGAGATAATGATTTGCATATTTCAAGTACTGGTACTTTGGAACAGGTTAATAGTCTGCCAGATAAACTTTAAATTTCCACCCCATAAAACAGTCATATATACCCCTTTAATCTTCTATAGTTTCCAGTATACATTTATTTCCATAGCTAGTGTTATTAAACGATTAGACAATCAACTCCACAGGGGTGGGGTGAAGAGAAAGATATTAGAATGTAATCCATTATCAAGGTTCATTTTATAGAAAATTTTATATAGTAAGGGCTATAGCTTTATTTGAAATTATATATTCCTACTCAAGCCTGTATCAGCATTGATTTTTTCTCTTTCATGGCTTTGGTCATTCAATTTAGACTTAGCTAAGCCTGCAGACAATGCAAATATTTGGTTGGCTAGAGAAATGGGGCATCGATATCTGAAATCTGGGCAGGGAATGGTGGCTCACGTCTATAATCCTATCACTCTGGGAGGCCAAGGCTGGAGGACAGCTTGAGGCCAGGAGTTCAAGACCAGCCTGAGCAACATAACAAGACCCCCATCTCCATAAAAAATTTTAAAAAATAGCCAGGTATGATGGTATGGCTGTACTCCCAGCTATCTGGGAAGCTGAGGCAGGAGAATAACTTGAGCCCAGGAGTTTGAGGTTGCAGTGAGCTATGATGATGCCACGGCACTCTAGCCCAGGCAACAAAGGGAGACCCTGTCTGCAAAAAAAAAAAAAAAACCCAAATCTCTGAAATCCTAGTTGTATATCCTGGATAAAAAGTGTCTTCCTGAACTAAATTTTATTCATACAGGGATACACTGGAATCGAAGTTCATTCCTCCACATACACAACTAAGTATACAAAACTCTCGTTACTTAAAGTTCTGGAGAGACGACAGTGATGAAAAAAAGATGTCGAAGAGGACACCTTGGTTTATGGTGTGAGAAACTGGGTATTTTGTGGTACTACTTCTAAAAAAGAAGAACAAATTTTGGAGTTAAAGGTGATAAACTCACAGTTTGGCGTGAAAAGTAGAACAATCTGAGTTTTGGGAAAGATACATCTGAGTTAGAAATGTAAATTTACAAGTTGTTGATGTAAAAATAGTAAATAAAGCCATGAGAATACAATTAGAATTCTGCAAAACAACAGCATTCATTTATAGATTGGAGACTTTTTTTTTTTTGCTAGAGAAAAGAATATGACTACCTGTTTCAAACTAAAGGAGAATTTTTTATGGTTTTTGGTAATTAAGGTGGTAAAAAAAAATGAGTAGAACAATATTAACAAAAAATAAGCCAATTTCATAATTCTAGAAAATTGTTCAAGAAGGCCAATTCCTTAACTGGAAAATTAAAATATTTTGCGACTGTCAAAACCTTCTGTCAGAGAAATATTAAAGTTTAGTACCTCAGTGAAGATTTAGTAATACAACAAAAGTACAAATATAGACATTATTTTCTAGACTAACAAAAGAAAATATAATAATTATTTTTTAAATTTCTAATTAGCTACATCTGGATTATGCACTAGCGTTCTTGGGACTGGCACTTATTTCCAATTAAAAGTCATCCCTAGGTATATAAAAATCAAATCAACAAAAATTGATTGCCAATCCCAGCCTAATTCCTGAAACATCAAAAGGGCTCAGAAGCTAAGTCAGCTCACACTGTTCCACTTTGGTGTCAACCTCAAAAGTTTTACCTTAAAAACACAAACCTTCCCCATACCTATTCCTTCCCTCACGGATCTCTTAAAGCACATGAAAGAAATATGTTCTGTGATAGATCTTAGAGATAAAAATGACCTAAAGCAATCTCTCATCCAGCTACCTGGTTCCACATAAGGAAGTTATAATTTACTGCTTTTGTGTTTTTTTTTTTTTTTTTTTTTTTTGAGACAGAGTCTCACTCTGTTGCCTGGGTTAGAGTGCCGTGGCTTCAGCCTAGCTCACAGCAACCTCAAACTCCTGGGCTCAAGCGATCCTTCTGCCTCAGCCTCCTGAGTAGCTGGGACTACAGGTATGAGCCACCATGCCCGGCTAATTTTTTATATATATATATGTTTTTAGTTGTCCAGATCATTTCTTTCTATTTTTTAGTAGAGACGGGGTCTCACTCTTGCTCAGGCTGGTCTTGAACTCCTGACCTTGAGCAATCCACCCGCCTCGGTCTCCCAGAGTGCTAGGATTACAGGCGTGAGCCACCACGCCCGGCCAATTTACTGCTTTTGTGAAGAGTAGTGTAGCCTACAAAAGTTCCAGTCTCTTTAATACATTATAAACCTAACATCCAAAATTAAAAATCTAATACATTCCTAATTGCTGGGCATTTTCTTTAACCTATACAACTTAGAATCTTTTATAATCTGAACCTTTCAAAGTATGAGCCTTACAAAATCAAGAAAAGCCTCAAGTCTCTGAAGAAAAAAACCCAAGCCATTTGTATCCTAGCAAATACTGAATAAAAAGGCAGCCCATCTTAACAAAATCAAGGAAATTCCGTAATTCAATTGTATTAGTGCTAGTAGTGGTAATCACAAAACCTTTTTGTTTCTGAACTACTAGCAAATAATTTAGGAACTTTATTTACTGTGGAAAATGTTAACTCACCAAACATTCTTTTGAAACAAACAAAGCATATATGCACCTACCTTAGGAATAGGATTCAGCAGAACTACACCCGATTTCTTAGTGATGACTTGTTTTGTTGTATAGTGATGATCTATAAGTTGAGGGATGTTTGAAAACCCAGTGCCCTCAAATCGATACAGATTCTGGAGAGAGAGAACAATAAGGTAGAATAAATGTGAAGACATCGCTTGAGGAAGGCTACATCCATCGATAAATTACATTCCATTTGAGAAAAACTATCATTGCACAACAATGTAAATATACTTAACACTACTGAACTATACACTTAAAAATGATTAATATGGCAAAAAAATAACATAGATAAATAAAACTCCAACATGTTTTAAAAATCTACCTTTTGACAGAGAAATTAATTTTCACAATGATCAAATCCAGTTCAAATTGTTAAAAAAAAAAAAAAAAAACCTAACAAACAGACCTGAAATGCATTTTGCTAAAATGATAACCACAGTAAATAAAGCATCAGATATATCTGAGTTAAGGAAGAAGAAATAATGTTTATGTATGTCTACATTTATGTTCCATTTGATAAAACTTTCAATATCAAAAATAATGTCAAAAGTTTAAGAATGTATATTCAATACAATAATAAATATTTTAATACCTTTCATCATTTATTTCCTACTTGTTAATATAATATTAATTGTTTTTCTATATTGGGGTTTTCATGTATTATTCATCACCAACATGCTCTTTCATACACCTTTGATGAAGAAATAAAATGCACCAATAAGAAAACTGCAAATATCAACACACTGAAATCTTGGCACTTTTATTATTTCATATCACCAGGTAAGTAGCATTTCCTCAAAACTCTGCCAAGACCCCTTTCCTCTGTCTCCATATTTCAAATTGGCCTGTGAGTAGGTTATCATATGCACGACTTGATGTCAACAAATGCAAGAAGCATTGCAACGCAATGTAATAAAAGCTGCTATCAGATTTTTCACAAAGAGCTCACCTGTACATACAGAGAAGATATGTATAGACACAACTATGGGTGTACTCCATCTTAAGAAAACTCTACTTTCAAAACTGTCTAAATTTGGACACTGTTTGCATTACTAGAAGATTATTTTCCCAGTTAAAGTTTTAAAAAAAACTCAAAGCTCCTTTTCCATACTATAAATTACGATTCAATTTGCCAAAATTTAATTTATATAAAAATTTTTAAATGAATATTTCTATTTCATCAAGTAAGGAACAAACATGGATTGGTTTACTTTAACATTTAACTACAGAGTATAATTCAACTCAAGGTAGGTAGTGTTACAGTCAATTCAGGGAGGTCATTAATAAGTTGTCTAAAGAACTTTTGTACATAGTAGCCAGAGCTGCAATGGTATATTAGCACTGATCCTTAAGATATTTCACAACGAAGACACTAATATATTTCTAGATGTGCAATACACTGAGCAAGATCTCTCAGTGCCTCAGCTTATCCACCAGTGAAATAGAGATACTATTTGGACCTCCTTACAGAACAAGCCTGAGGCTTGCTTGACAAAGTATTAATGTGTCAGCCACTTTGCCCAGTATATGGTACGTGGTACACGCTCAATTATTAAATCATCATACAAATAATATAAGAAAAGAAACATCTTCAAAGAACACTCACTATAAATTACATGTTCTCAAGGAATAATGATTTTCTATAAATAACTCAATTATCCTAGAAGGCATTCTTATATGAATTGATTAAGAAATGAAGAAATGTAAAAGGTCATAGAAATGTAGCATGTATTATAATAGTAACAACAATAATAACATTCTAACCAAATATAATGTTGCTCCCGTTGTCTTCCTTCAGTCTACTGTTAACATAGCAGTCAGGGGGTCCTGTTATAACAGGTCATTCCATTACTTTGCTCAAAATTCTCATCTCCCTCAGAATAAAAGCAAAAATCTTCACTACGGTCTATAAAACCTATATAATCTGCCCCATCATCTCTCCTGCCTCATCTTTACCACTCCCCCAGCCACATTCTTTTCCTTCTTGTTCCACAAACACACTATATATATACTCTTTCCTCAGGGCCTGTTGCTTTGCTGCTTGAATTAACTCCTAAGGTAGTTATATGCATAATAGCTTCCTTTGAGTCTTTAATCAAATATTAAAATGTGACTTTTTCAGTGAGGTCTGCTCTGACAACCCTACACAATATTCAATATCTATTTTATCACCCTAACTAAATTTCTCACCTCCTTTTCCTTATTGAATTTTTCTCCTTAGAACTTATCACTATCATGATATATATTAGATATATATTATCTATATCATTTATCTTTTTTTATTATCTATCTCTCCCAGTAGGAATGTAGGCTCATGAGGTGACAAATATTTACATTTGTTTTGTCCATTACGTGGTCCAGAACATTGCCTAGCATACACTGTTTGTATCAAGAAACGTGTGAATGAATGAAACACAGTGCACGTAAAATGGCTGTGAAGTCAGGCAAATAAGATAACTTAGAAATGAATACTGGAAAGTTCACACACTCATGCATTCGAGATACTGTTTAATAAAAAGTAATGAATGAATAGACATGAATAGATATTTCTCAAAAGAAGACATACAAATAGCCAACAGGTATTTGAAAAATGTTCAACATCACTAATCATCAGGGAAATGCAAATCAAAGCCACAATGAGATATCATCTTACCCCAGTTAGAATGGCTATTATCAAAAGACAAAAAATAACAGATGCTGGCAAAATGTGAAGAAAAGGGAACTTTTATACCTTGGTGGTAGGAATGTAAATTAGTACAGCCATTATGAAAAACAGTATGAAGATTTCTCAAAACACTAAAACTAGCACTGCCATACTCTCTCACAGTCCCACTACTGGGTATCTATCAATAGAAAAGGAAATCAGCATATCAGAGGCATACCTGCACCCCCATGTTTAGTGTAGCACTATTCACAATAACAAAGATATGAAATCAACCTCAGTGTCCATCAAAGGATGAATGGATAAAGAAAATATGGTAAATATGCATAATGAAATATTACTCGGCCATAAAAAAGAATGAAATTCTGTCATTTGCATCAACATGGATGAAAGTGAAGGCAATTATGAAATAAGCCAGGAATAAAAAGAAATATCATTATGTTCTCACTTGTGTGGGAGCTGAAAAAGTTGATCTCATGAAGGTGGAGGGTAGAATAATAATTACTACAGGCTCGGGAGGGTATAAGAGAGGTAGGGAGATGAAGAGAGGTGGGTTAATGGGTAGAAACATATAATTAGATAAGAAATATGTTCTAAAGTTCTATTGCAGCATAGGGTGACTATAGTTAACAACAATGTATTTCAAAATAGCTACAAGAGAGAACTTAAAATTTTCCTAACACATAGAAATGATAAATACTCGAGGTCATGGATACTCTAAATACCCTGACTTGATCATAACACATTCTATAACATATAACAAAATATCACATGCACTCCATAAAAATGTGCAAGTATTGTATATAAAAATCCTCAAAACAAAAATGTAAGTAATGAGATAAAATTCACACAGAATGACATTTCAAGTCAACTTCTACTGTCACAATGTCTCAGGTAAAATTTTAATATATCTCTGTAGCTAGAGAAATATTGAATAAAATAATAAAAATGTTCAGCTTCCCTATTTAAGAGCATATCTAGCAATTAACTTAATTATTTTTAAAGCAATCAGTCTGATATCAGTGAAATTCTGAGTCTTAATTCAGTATAAACCCAATTAACTCACTTTCTTAAAGATAAAATATACAGTAAAAGATCTAAAAATGATGCTAAGACTATATGCTTATAAAGTTCATCTACACAAATAAAAGGCCTAGAATTGTACATTCACTAAAACTGTTAAGGATTTGTTTGTTGATATACTAAAAATTGCAAATATTACATTTGACCTTGTGCAGATCTCTATAAATTTCTTGTGACACAGCTGACCTAAAGTTGGGTTCACATACAGATGGATTTTTTTTTAAGTTTTTCTACATGGCCTTAACAATAATAGGACAGAGAGCCAGACTAACTTTTAAGTAACATACTTCTCTTATTAGCTATGTTTCCTAATGATCTCTTATGTGAATTCCAAAACAAGCAATAAAAAAATAGTAGTATAGAATAAATTTCTACAAATTTCTATAAAGATCAATTTTTATTGTCATTTGTATTACATTTTAAATATCATGTACTATATCATTAAATAAATAAGTATGAATGGAAAATATGATGACTCAATTTGTATAAACTAAAAGTACATAGCTATACATGATTAGAATATATCAAAAAAATTGAAAAGTATATTGACCCCATAAAGTGTTAATAGGAAGGATACATTCTGTGATTCTTATTGTGAATTTTTACCACATATTACTTTTGTTTTTAAAATATTTACTACATCTAGAATTTGTTTCTGAGTTAACACTGTGCTACTTAAGAATCAATTATGCATATAGATGAAAAACGTAAAAAATAGAACCATATTTTGTTGCTATACACATTTCCAGAGAAATTATTACACGAGGAAGTCAGACAAAAAGGAATAAGCACACAAAAAGGAGAAGGGGATTCAATGAATATTTACTTTGAAATAAAAACTCTGAATAGATCTCTTGGAACAAAAAATCAAGCTCAATAGTTCAGGATAAGCAGACTTAAATGAAATAAAAAAAAAATTTGAAAAGGCCTGAGATGAATAAACTGAATAAAACAAAAGGCTAAAGTATAAAGTAAACCCATCAATAGATTCAGAGATTAAATACATCACTTCAAAGTAGAATTCGGCACATGATAGATATCCAATAAATATCTGTTGGAATTTATTACACTAAGCTACCTTACGTCACATATTATATTCACATATTATTCGCAATTATAACCTCCACTTTTCTGTTATTTTATTTTACTGGCCCATATCCCTGAGCCTTAGATAATATTCACCAATATGAATTTCCTGAATGAATGAATGAATGAATGAATGAATAAAAATGCCATTACATGGAGGATTTTTCCCTAAAGTTTTATATTAAAATATGTATTATATTGTTCTTTTTAATTTGCCACTACATGTTAATCTAGATTTCATGGCTTAATCAATCAATACTAATTCTGCATCTTTACTATTTCTTTGTTCACAAATTCTAATGTCTCACCTACTAGGTTTTAAGCTCACTGAGAAGGGCCATATATTTATTTTTCAGTTGCATTTTCTATGTTGTATAACATGATACTTCACAAAAATGGGTGTTTTGGAGATGAGTGTTAAATAAACTAATTAGAAAAATATAAAATTGGTACTTTTTTATTAATAATAGAATTAAAAGTGCTTTCTGGAAGTACTTTTGTTTTATCACATGTACTTTTGTTTTATCATATACAAATGAAAGAATTTGATTATTTATATTTACTTATCAAATGGAACAAAGCTATCTGAATCTCTATGAAAATCTATCACCATTTATGAAACCAAATTAACAGTTGTCAGTACAAACTCTGAATACGGTTTTACACTAAGCACCACAAACAAGCTAGTAACTATGGAATAGGTCAGTAAATTACAATACAAGGGGATTCAGAAACTCTCATATATGCTTAATATATCTGAGTTTTACAAAATTAATGCATTTGGCGTCCAATAAAAAGTACAGTTCTTGCCCGAACTAGCTTGAATAGCTACTCTCTGCTAGAGTAGAGATGCCATTACATGAAGGCATGTACTCTGCTAGATTAGTAAAAAAAGGTAAAAATTTTAAATATGTGTTCATCTCGATCAATTGTAACATTCACAGGATGCAAATAGGTTTGCACCATGTACAAAAGTAACTGTGATAACCATACAAAAATAAAGCTCCAAGATAATAGCCACCCTAGGCTCTAGTTCGCAGCAGCAATGTTGCTAAAATTAACATTTGTAACTCAAAGTTAAATACATAAATAAAACAACACTTTCATAAGTACTTAAATTTTACAAATCCACAGGAACCAAAAAGAAAATCTCAAAATTAACTTCTCAAATTACAATGATGTTTCTTGCAAAGCACATTTTTTTCTCAAATAAAGCCATCAAATGATGGTAAAAATGCCTAATATTTGCTTAGTACTTCACGTCTTGCAAAGTATATATTTACTCATTTGATTCTCACAAAACCTCCATAGGATGTTACCCCATTATTTTGTAAACCACAGAGCATGTAAAGGGCAGAGCTGGGACTTAAACTCACGACTTCTGACTCCAAGTTCAAGGCTCTTTTCATTGATCCACTATTTGATAATCGTTTTGTTCTCTAAAATCCCGTATTACTTTATGTCTTTCTCTCTTAGGAAATTTGTCACCTTATTTAAACTCCTTCGTTAGAATATAACAGGCAATCATTAAATATCTGTTAATGAATTTTTATTTACCCCTTCTGGGCAACAGGTATGTGAGGAAGTAAATAGGATACTTTTAGTTTACGGAAGATTCACCTGCACAAAATGAAAAAGAATTAAAACCGTCTATATCACCTTAAACTCCTGTTTTCAACTCCTTGAGGAGCTCAATACTATATAGTGAAGCTCCCTAGAAAAAAATTAGGCAGTAGAAAACCTGAGGCATTTACTAAAATACAAATCCTCTCATCTTTAATGGAGATATCTGAAAAACTTCAATGACAGAAGGAAGTCAGATAAAACCTTCAAATGTGAACTATAATGTCTTATTTTAGCATATATTACATTCTTCATCTTAGACACTTAAAATGGCAATATTAAAAACGAGTGATAATTTCCCAGTTGCCCCACTCCTTTTTGTTTCTAAGAATACTAACTTAAATTCCTATAGTTACATTTTAAACTAGAAGTAGTAATAAGGTAAATATCTCAGTCTTATTTAATATAAAACATATTTCAAAAATAGTAACTTTTAAAGTTTAAAAATAGAATGAAACATTCACATAAATTATAGTTAATTAGTTTACACTTTACCTACAATTCTTCCATCTATGATTCTCATACCATTTTATAAATATTGGCAACCTGGTCACAAACTGTAATAGGATAGGTTATCTACCTCCATAACTTAAAGGCTCATACAAATTACGGAAGAGTTTGTCAAGGAAATAAAGAATAACATACTATTAGAAACAGTATAGTTTTTAAAAAAAATAGGTTAGATGTATAAAAATGGGCAAACATGATTACCAAGTTGAAGTCCAAATACTACACAAAATTAACAAATAGTGTGAAAATCATAACAATGGATATATTTTTATGGACATACTCCTTTTAGTCTATCTGAATGTTAACTATTTTCATTTAACTATAACTACTGTATGTAAATGTACTAAATACCACTGAATTGTACACTTTAAAAAGATTAATTATACAGTATGTGTCACCTTAAAATATATATATAGATAGATATGTACACATATATATAAATAAAAAAGTTACTAAGTTATCTAAAACCTTCTGAGGTTCATCTAATGATCATGGTTCAATCTTTCTATAAGGTGATTCGTAGGTAATTACTATCATTATAGTCCCTGGACATAAACTAAAATCCAGTGTACAGCTAACTTGCAAATGCATGCCATTTGAAATGATGGGAGTAGAAAATGTCAAATAGAGGTAACAATTCCCTCATATGTCAAAAACATTAAAAATTTCTCTTTGGGTAAAAGGGAAAATTTTGAAATTACTCTTTCTCTGTTTAAGGCTCAATAAAGAAAATATATCAAACATGGAAGTAGTTTAGCAATATGTAAATTTCAAAAATCAATTAGCATTACAACAATGTGACTACATTATTTTTAAAATTCCTCATCAGTTTCTGTTTATTATTAATGCCAGTAAGCAATAATTTATATATTAATATAAAAACAAAAAAATCCTTATTGAATCACAAAACCAACTCAAGTATCACTGTTCCAGTCACTAAGGAATTTCATTATCACTATTTAATAAGACATTTCTTAAAAATCCCTCATGGCACCATTTTGAAAGCAATTTCAAGGCCTAGTTTCAAAAGTATAAATTTCATAAACTTAAGTTTCCCTAAAAATAAAATTCATGATAATCACATTTTTGTTTTTAACTTAAAATTCTTTAATGTTCAAATTTAACTTAACATATTTTAAATAGTTATGCATTTAAATGTAATTTATATTTTTTAAAACTAATTTTAATTTAAAATATTTCTAAATACATGTTTCCTTAATAAGATTTAACATGTTAGTAAATTTTGAAGTATTATATTTAAGGAATTCAGGGAAAAAAATTATATGCTAAGCTTTAAGAGTTACAGGTATTTATCACAAACCATTCATCATTTTAATACAACCATATTACAACGGACTACATCAATATATACATATAAACTAAACTGGAAACGTACATCAACAAATTGTATGATAAAATGTCTCCTTTGTCCATCAGAATATACAGAAAGGACATATTCACCAGGTTTCCCATGACTCTCTCGCACCAAGAAGTCTCCTTGTTGTTTTAACAGTTCTTGTGCTTCTATTCTGGGAATTGCACCATGGTACCAGTCTTGTTCTGCCAGGGGCTTCTCAGTGACAGAGATCATATCAGAGAGCTTGGACAAATAATAAAAAAACTTAATTAGAGAAAATGGTGATTTTTTTCAAGGAAAATTCATAGCAATTATGAAAACTTTTACAAACATCCTTTCCTTTAATTAACTAATTAAAAATTGTAAGATGAATGTGAAATTTTCATAATTTTTAAAGAAAATATCTTTTGGAGCACTGGTGCTGAAGTTTAGCACAAATATATATCCGTCAATACTTCTTTTTGTCTATCTATCATACAGAGGTACACAATATTAGCATTTAGAGTTAGCATTTACAATCTTATTCACCATATCATAAATTTCTATGTTAAAATTTATCAACCAGAGAAATTATGAAAAAAAAGAGGTATTATCAGAGAAATATAGCAGAATACAACTTCATTTTTAAATGAAAAGCAGAGTTATTTCTTTTTATGGAATTAACTCTCCATCACACAGGCTGCGGACAGTCCATGTCATGTGTTCCCAGAGCACTATCTCTGGTTTTATTTGATTCTAGCTGCTCTGCCTTCCTGTCCTAATCCTTACTCACCTAAGTTCCTTAACTGTTACCTCTGCCACATAGTTGGTCCTACTCTGGCAAAGCAATGGCAGATAAAGCCTTGGGAGAAATAGCATCGCTGAAAACCACCAATACGCAATTACAAACACATAGGAAAAACAAGGGAGGATTATACATGAGCATGGCAGGAAAAGTAAATTATCTGTTATTTTAGGAGGGCCAAATGCTAATACCAAATGTCAGAGATAATTAAGAACTGACTGTATTTCCTTGAAGTGTTCTAATTGATGGTAGATGTAATCACACATTTTCTGGTTACAAGTAAAAAATTTTGTTGTTTTTAAATGAAACACAGAAAATAAACTGCTCTAGATAGAGTACTTTATGGGTCAGGTATAATAATAATTTGCACTAACTCTTAAGGTTCTCATAATACAATGTGCACAATGTCTCATGAGAAAGTAATTTATGAATTGGAAAATCAGAATTAATATGAATAAAAGGCAAATATTCACATATGAAGTTTAAAGGCTAATATTATGAACTCTAAGAGGGCCAAAGTATGGTATCTTTGTAGTAAATGAAACCTAGATGTGAACATAGGCTTCATGGTTTAGTACCACTAAAGAAGCATAAAACTTATGGGTTAAAGTTCTATTTCTTATTATCTAAAACCCATTCTATTGGTTTAAAAAAAAAAAAAATCTTGAAAAGTCCCAAATAGACCTCAAAGAAGAGCCCATATTTTAGTTTTTATTTCTTCCATTTATGACATCTTTTAACTTTTAAAATTATATACACGTTGTGACTATATGTGGAAATTTTTTGTAAATGAAATAAGCCTTTTTCTTTTAGTACTAATTAAGATAAATATTATATTTCAAAAAAATTTTAATGTGTTCCCAAAAATGGGCTTAAAGAATGAATTATAATAAAGAACCAGCCACAATTATACAAAGCAAAAGAACAGTACTTTTAAAAACAAATGCATAGGGGTCAGGGGAGGTGGCTCATGCTTGTAATTCTACACCTTGGGAGGCAGAGGCAGGAAGATTCCTTGAGGCCAGGAGTTTGAGGATACAGTGAGCTATGATGATGTCACTACACTCTAGCCCAGGAGACAGAGCAAGGCCCTGTCTCAAAAAAACAAAAACAAGACAAATGCATAATCCATACAAAATTAACTTTTTTGTGTATACTGACTTGAACAGTTTACAATTCTTAAATAAGGTAGTCAAAATAATCAAATATTTCTTTTCCAAAATTCTATCCCAGTGCATCTAATTACAGTAAATACTAAAATTTTTACTACAATAGAACTATTTCTAAGTTTTGCCAATGGCAAAGTGCTTATTTATTCAAAAGTTCTCATTGAATACAAAAATTCAATGTAACATCTTTGCAAAGGACTTGTTTTTATCATTGTCTCCTGAAAAGGTCTACATAACAGGAAAGCATCACAAACAAGGATGTCATATGCTTGATTTCTTGTCCTAGCCAAACTATCCTTCCAAATTTGCATTTATTTAGAACTGGGAGAGTGCAGAGCCCAAAGAATTCATTAAGTTGGAAAAGTAATTGAAGTACAAAAGCTCAGCTAACACTCCAAGAAATTTATTTAGGTATTTAAAGAAGAGGAATATGTTTGGGGGAAAAAAAAATCATCCTGAGAAAATATCTGTTTTGTTTTGTTTTCAAAAAAGTGAATAGGAAGGAACTTATATTGCTATTTCATAGAGATTGCACTTCAATTTTGTTTACGCTTATTAGTTCTTAGGGTAGGAAGGGAAGCTCAGAGATCTGTTATTCCCTATCCCTTAGACCTATGGTCTCCAAAGCGGACCATAACGGTCTGTGGCCTGTTAGGAACTGGGCCACACAGCAGGAGGTGAGCAGCTGGCATGGGAGCTGGCATCACCGCATAAGCTCCACTTCCTGTCAGATCAGTGGCTGCATTAGATTCTCATAGGAGTGTGAACCCTACTGTAAACTGCCTGCGAGGGATCTACGTTGCAGGCTCCTTATGAGAATCCAATGCCTGATGATCTGAGGTGGAGCTGAGGCAGCGATGCTAGCGCTGGAGAGCAGCTTGCAAATACAGATTACCATTAGCAAAGAGGTTTGAATGCATAATAAATGCAATGTACTTGAATCATCCCAAAACCATCCCTCCTACCCCAGCCCTGCCTCCATCCCCCAGTCTGTGAAAAACTTGTCTTCCATGAAACCAGTCCCTGGTGCCAAAGAGATTGGGGACTGCTGCCTTAGACAATATTGCTATGAAATGTAAACTGAATTTACTGTGAGTATATGTATAGTATGTATGTATACATATATAAACACAGGAAAAGTAACACATGTCCCCTGTCTGGGTATATCAGCTCTTTCTTCTCTGGAAGTATTCGAAGGAACATCTTTATTAATATGATCTCAATAAAATTCCAATACAATTTTGCAAGCTTGATAGTAACAAAATGTAGGGCAGCCGTCCCCCACCTTTTTGGCATCAGGGACCAGTTTCATTGAAGGCAATTTTTCCACGGATTGGGGGAGGGGATGGGGGGAGGAGAAGGATGGTTTCGTTTCAGGATGATTCAAGCGCATTACATTTATTGGGCAGTCAAACCTCTCTGCTAATGATAATTTGTATTTGCAGCAGCTCCCCAGAGCTAGCATCACCGCCTCAACTCTACCTCAGATCATCAGGCATTAGATTCTCATAAGGAGGGTGCAGCCTAGATCCCTCCCACGCACAGTTCATAGCAAGGTTCGGGCTCCTATGAGAATGTAATGCCGCAGCTGATCTGACAGTAGGCGGAGCTTATGCTTACACAGTGATGAGAGAGATGGGAAGTGGTCTTAAATACTGGTGAAGCTGGCTGGCCCGCTGCTCACCTCCTGCTGAGCAACCCGGTTCCTAACAGTCCGAGCTATTATGGTACCAGTCGGCAACCAGGGTTGGGGACCATAGATGTAGGGTGTATCATCAACAAACTCCAACATCCCAAGAGCCTGTCATAATGACATTACAAAGAAAACAGAGCATCTTACCTCAAATATCCCATCTTTCTAAACCTCAGTGGAGAAAGATTTTTCCTTGATAATTATCTAAGATTTTTGCTAAAGATATGGGGGTGAGAGGGAAGCCTCCTATTTTTAAAGTTACAGCTATTCCAATACAGTTACTAAGTTATGTTAAATAAGACAAGTTTTCCTGATTAAGTGGGATAGCCATTTAGTTATTTTCACCAGATCTTGTTCTTAAAGAATATTCCAATAAAAATACACTAGAATTAGTGAAATAAAGAGATTGGCTTAAATGAAAAGGCAATTAGGAGATAGTACTAGAAAATGAAAGTATTTTTTTCTTAAGGAAAGAAAAAGAAGGCCATTTTTTCTCCTTACTCTAGTTCAGGCTATTTCTCAAGTATGTAATGAAGATTTGTATGTCTTTACTCAAAATATCTGAGTAGCAAGATGAGCTTCTTGAGAGGCAAAACCAAAAATGTTAAAAATATATATATATTAAAAAAAATCTATTAAAATAAAGCACATAAATAAACCATTAAAAAAAACTATAATAAAACACCATGGAAAACATACATCTAAACCCCTTGCCAAGAAGGAACAAACTAAATAAAACTTTAACACAAACATTTTTTAAAATTTATGATTTTTAATAACCATAAAAATAAAATTTAATTCTCTTTTCTAATCTTACATGAATTTAGTTATTAATTTAATAGCCTAAGTAATAAATTATTCCAAATCTAGTTTAGCAATATACAGGAGTGACTATGAGTAACTCAAAGGATTTTAAACATTTCTCAAAAATCCCATGAGACTGCTTTAATTTTAAAGCTATATATTACCGAGGAATTTTAGGAGGAGATGAGGAATCAAATGTCATACAATCAGAAGTAAGAGTATCACCAAACATTTGCAAAAGATGAGAAATATTGGTTTATTGAATTGGAAAGTACCATGTAAAAACTATTTTCTAAAGTGAAAGGAAAGTGTATTTCATACCATTTTGAGTTTGATTGTTAGCCTAAAATGTTTAATATGAAATGAAAACGTGAAAAATAATGTTCTTCCTGTCAGTTTTTTTCAGATTTCTAAATAGTTACAGTTTGAATCTATCGAATGAGTTAATTCTTAAAACAATGAAAAATAAAAGGCATTCTGGACATTTGATCTTCAGGATCGTTTGTGTTCAGGCTAGAAAGGAAGGATGCAAATTAGTTAGAATAATGGTTCTGTATTTAGCATTAAACACTATAATTCTACAAATTCTAGGTCTTTTTAGTATGAAAGTAGAATTGGTAATTTTTTTAACATACTGATATCATTAATGAAAGCAAAGATACTTTACCTAACGTTTACTTTCCACAATGAAACTAGCAATAAAACTGTTACTTAAAAATCTCTTAATTAATAATTTTTTTGTACTATAGTACTTAAGAATTTCAGTTTGGTCTTTAGCTAATAATAAAACTGTTCTCTAGCATAATGACTATACAAAATTACATGCTAATCACAGATTAGCATTTGTATACAATTCTTTCTAAAACTTTATTAAACAAAGATATATAACTAAGCCAAACTCAAATATTACATCATTTCCTCAACTTCCCATTTCCTTGATTGTCTTTTTGTGCACCTTCTTGGGTTTCTAATAAGAGATGCCACCTTAAACAAAACATATTTTTTTAAATCTTTCTTCCACTTGTCTGGCACTTCTGCTTCCTTCAATACCCCCTCATTTCCTCTAACTTCTCTTTTTGTTCCTGGGGCTTCTTTAGTTCCCTTACTCATCATCTTTTCTTTATGTAATTACTTTCTTTTCTCTCTTTATTATTTTAACCCATTTACTTTTAGGGATTGTGCTTGTGACTCTCGTTTATTCTCTCTCATCATTTCACTGCATTTTTGCTACAGTTTTATTTTTTAAGTATCAAATATTCTTTCCTTAACCTCATATATTTTATATAAAATGTGCCATACTGTCAATAAGAACATGTTTTCATCAACTAATTATATTCATTGCTCATTTCATGTCACATATTTCAACTAAAACTATTACCAGATCATTGCAATGAGTCAGTATGCAATCATATTTGAGTAAGTTTAAATATGTATCATCAAGGTGGGATTGCCTATGTAGAACTCAATATTGGTCTAAGACAATCTGTGTCATTTCTTTTAAACATTTGAGCAAACATATAAAAGAACAGATTTGCTCTCTTATAGTAAAAATTATAGAAAATAAATCCTGATAAACCATTCTTAAAAATTATATGTGACAGTGCAAATGATTCAAAACTTATAATCCACAATGCAATATTCAATTTTCCTAAATATTACTAAATTATACAAGAGAATTTAGTGTATGAGAGTGATATAATGCAAAAACTTTATTTTCCCTTGTTAATTACTGTTTTACATCTTAATAACCGGGCAAAAAAAAAAGTAAATTAAGACCTTAAAAATAATAGAAGATAACTAAGGTTTAAAATGCATAATAGTTCACCTGAAATTAAAAAAATGCCTTATTAAAGGAAGTACAAGGCTACTCAAAGGAGAACACTGAAAATTACAAGCAGTTTATGTTATGCCTGAAAATAACTATTAATATTAAATACATTCTCCTATGCCTAGGGTGGAAGCCGAGCATTATAATACTGACATTATAACTGATGTATAATTTAACATAGCTGAATTATAAATTCCTGAAAAGCAAGTGAGCAAATATTATTTATGATATTCTTTATAAAGGGTAGCACATATTTATTTTCCAATATTTTTATTGTCTAAATTCTAATACAAAGTAATTTTATGTTATCTATGTCAACAGAGTGTAGAAAAATATTAATTTTAAGGAGACAGAAGTCGAATAATTTAATAATTCTTCTGATATCTAAAAAATAAATCATTTGGACCAAAATGTGCTCTATTCTGGTTTTAAAGAACATTTTTCAAAGAGTGCCGTGATTAGAGGGGCATTATACATTCCACACATCAGTGATAAAACTAGTATTCACAAGTAGCTGTAAGATGGAACAAATGATTTGCTCAGCTTCTTATTAAAGAAATTCTGCAGTAAAAAGATAGCTCTGGAGAAAAGGCAGTATGCTTGACATGACTGGAACAGATCTCATTAAATATAATATGGTTTGAAAGACTTCTGATTGAAATGAACCTTCATGATTGCCACTAGGCTTTGAAAATATGCAATTAATCCTGTCTAAAACCTCTGACTTTGGCATCAGAAGTCCCTGAGATAGTTCTCAGTGCAAAATTATAGCCATCTGAAGATGGGAAGATGCTAGATGTGTAGCTAGTCTCAGTGCCCTGGGACAATGACAGGTTATTTAATTCCTTAAGTACATTGAAAATAACAGCACATGATTAGAGTTGATATAACATATTAAAATATTACCCTGATCATAACAATAACTATTAAATATCTGACAGCATCGGACACAATATTCAGTTAAAAACAAATTAATCTATCAGCTAATTATCTCCTGTTTTTCCTTCCATCAAGACTGTTGATATAAATGTTCCATTATACTGTCTTTTAAAGGTGCTCCGTATTTTAACCAGACTGTTAAAAACATTGAGAAATACAGATATTCCAAGTCCGACATGAACACTATTATAATCAATTCTAATTTCGTATGTATAATGCATTTGCTTTGTTTTATCTAAAATTTTATTTTAAAGTTCTAATTTTTGTGTGTTCATTTTAATAAGGAAACAGAGATTCATTGTTTCATTTTTAAGATTATGAATTAAATATGCTTCCACATGCAAAAGAATGAATTTGGACCTCTACCTCACTCTACATATAAAAATTAACTAATAATAAATCAAAGACATAAATGTAAGAGCTAAATTATAAAACTCTCAGAAGAAAATAAAAATGAATATATGCATGGCCTTGGATTAGACTTTTTTTAGATATGACACAATCACAGGAAATCAAGGCAAAAATAAATTGTTCTTCATCAAAATTAAAACTTTGGTGTGTCAAAGGACACTATCAAGAAAGTAAAAAGATAATCCAAAGAATAAGAAAAAACATTTGTAAATTTTTCTATGATAAGGGGCTTCTTTCCAGAATATGTTAAAAACTCTTACAACTCAACAATTAAAAAGACCCAATTTAAAAATGCACGAAGCATATGAATGGACATATCTCCAAAGAACAAATCAAGTGACCGATAAGAACATGAAAAAATACTTGACATCATTAGTCATTAGGAAAATGCAACTAAAAACTACAATAAGACACCACATCCACTACGATGCCTATCATTTAAAAAAAATGGAAAATAAAAACTGTTGGTGAGAATATGGAGAAACTGGAACACTAATTGCTGGCAGGAACGTAAAACGGTACAACTACTGTAGAAAGAGTTTGGTAATTCCTCAAAAGCTACATCATGACCAAGAAATTCAAGTGCTAGGTATATACCCAAGAGAACTGAAAACATATTCATGTAAACACTTGCACATGAATGTTCATATAGCAGCAGTATTCCTGATAGCCAAAAAGTGGAAATAACCCAAATGTCCACTAACTGATGAATGGATAAACAATTGTGGTAAATCCATAAAAAGGAATATTATTCAGTCATGAAAAGGAATGAAGTGCTATCACATGGTACAATATGAACCTTGAAAACATAATAAATGAAAAGAAACTAGATACAAAAGCCCGTATGTTGTATGACTCTATTTATGTGAAATGTCTAGAAAAGGCAAATCCACAGGAAGCAAAATTAGATTAGCAGTTGTCAGGAGTATATACACAGGAGTACCTGTGTCTTTGAGGGAAAAAACTCCTTTTCCAAATAAACAGGATACCTAACACCTTAGAGAAATACCTCTACTTATTTGTTCACAGTGTATCTTGCTTGGGCAAGCTGTTATTACTAGAGATAACTATTAAATAATATTCTGTGTACTACTATGACATGCCAAACCCAAATTTCAATGATTAATCTATCATTCAGACTTCAATTTTATCAAAATGTTCTTATAAATATGAATATATAAACTGATACATTTTTATCAGTATACCATATATAGTAATCCCTATTATAAAAATGTCATGTTTCACTAAAGAAGAAATTGGTTTATTCTATTCTTCTAATAAGGTTCCCATAAAATGCTTCCCATAATTATCTGTATATAGTACAGGAAGTCTGTAATGTAAGTTTATTTCTGTCTTTCCTACATCAGTGTTACATGGGGTTTTACTATAGACACATACATAACAGATTCGTATGCACACAAAAAGTTAAATTACGCTCTTATTTTTCTAAATACAAATTTATACATGATATTCATTGGTACATCAGAAAGAAGCTAGACAGTGACAGTTTTCAGTAGCACATAGAGTTAATCCTACTTACTGCTGAAGAGCCCAGTGCAGATTTTGGAGACCTAATTATTCCAGCAATTGAATGACGAATAGATTCAAATTTGGACAGTCTCTCCTTTCTTTCCTGGAAGGAGTAAGAAACAAACCTTCAGCAATAAAAAACTATCCAATATATACACATTTATGTATTTAGGTATGTATCCACAGCTTATCCATCATGTCTTCCAACGAAATAAATGTAAACTTTCTGACATTAAGGATAACAACCAAACGCATATAAACCCTATAGTACTTTATTTTCCTGGCCCCTCGATAAATGTTGTTATTAGGGAACAAATAAGAAAGAAACAGAAATTCATATAGAAATTTGTGCAAAATTCATATAGATGAGAGAAAACAAGAAATGAAAAGGAAATTCACAGAAAACCAAGTAGTAAACAACATTTACAAGAAAAGAGACACAAGCTATCATATATAAGAAACCAGTCTAACATAGAATATTTAAGAGAGCACTATAGTTGTAAGGGATTTTCAAAGAAGAAAAAAATAACAGGGAAAAAAACAGGAGAATTATATGGAATACATTTTTAAAAAGTGAATTTCACGTAAGTACCTAGAGAGTTTCCCAAAGATTCTCATGGTAATAATGACAATCATGATGATAAAGGAGGGCAGGGGAAGAGGAGGTAAAACAAGGAGACAGTGGCAAAACTCTAAGAAAAATAATCCAGATGGCTATTTGCTATAGAGTGTATTTCTGAATATCATATACCACAACTGAAGGAAACTTTTCCTAAAATTTCAAATTTTTAGATCCATTGTACAAACTTAAGTGAATGCGTTAGGTAAGAGGGTAGAAAAGAATACCGAAAAACATCAAAAATGAGAATTAGGAGGTAAGAAGGATAACAATGGCAAAGCAGGTGTGGTATGAGGGTTTGTATTGGAAGCATTGGTCAATTTTCCAATAATGACTACATTTCAACTGCTAATCAGCTGCAGACAAAAGAACAAGAGACCCTACTGTCAAGTGCAATACTTCCATATGTCTTCCATCAGTAGACATGCCCAATTTTACTTGTGAAAAACACCTAAAGCAGGCCACAAATAACATCTTTTGTTTCCTTTGCCTCCAATACCTAGGGTATGTCTCTGTAATAGTAAATGCAGACATTCTTGGCCACATGCTACCTTATAAACATTGCAGTTCTGAAATTCAACTTTTATCTCTCCACTTGCCTACTCCTGCTTTATTTACTTTTAATTCTAATCATTACAGTGCTAATAGTTCTGATCATTCTAAAAACATATACATGTTAACAAAATAATTGCAGCATACCCTAAGAGAATAGATGATTTCAACTTCTTTTTCATCATCATCACATTACTACTTTGCCTATGATCCTATGGAAATCGCTATCTATACGTCAATTTTATCATGTATAAAATGGAAAAAAGTATACTCAGGGGGTACTTACAAGTAAATTACTACAAATGATTAAAAATACCTTAAAAACATGTACACATTTAATATAGGAAATAAGTCTTTATATAATACAAATGGTCATTGCCTTAGGAATGTGAGCATGCATCTTAAAGCCTTAATCCTAGCTATAAGATCCAGTTTTACTTTTTAACAAAAATCACCATAACTGAGGCACAAGAAGTGCTAAAGGAAAGACAGCTTTGAAGTACTCCTCCTCCTCCTCCTCCTCCTCCTCAAACCTTTCTTTAAAGCATGTCCCTCCTCAACCTGGGTGTTTTTTTGTTTGTTTGCTTGTTTGTTTTAACCTACTTCTGATGCTTAAGAAGTCTTCTGAAAAAACAAACTGGTAAAATACACAGTCAGGATATGAAAAATGAAATTATGGGAGGTAAAGCATATACAGTTGTTCTGTAATTAGATTTTAAAAGAAAAGCATTATGATGGTATAATGTGTACATATTGGACAGCACTGTAGTAGCTATAGTTTTCCTACTTGGCAGCCCAATTTACCTTTTTCTTATTCTTTAGGGAATTCCTCCTCCCACTCTGTGTGGTGGCAGAGCTAGCAGTCTTGCTGCTGCTATTGCACACAGAAAGATCAGATGAAAGTGCTAACCTCACCTGCTAGGCAATGAAAGCTTCATAAGAATTGAACAGACATCTCTACTGTCAATTCATACTTCTCCTCTGAGTCAATGCTTTTAAAATACGAGAGGAAGTATGAGCCCAACATGAGAGTACGAGGAGAACAAAACTAAAAACCACATGGTAGATTATGTAAAAAAGTAGAAAATTCAGGGGAGAGTTTTAAGTATTAGAAAGCATTTTATTGGTATATGAAATAATAACATTCATTGAGATGGTAAAAGTAACTCCTCAAGTTACATCCTAGACATCAATCTCTAGAAAAGGAAAGGGAACTCTTTCCCCCAAAACCCTTTGATAATATCAAAAAAGAAAATATTACCTTAGGAAGGTAATACCAGAATTACTTAATAAATAAGAATTATCTAATGGACAGGTCCAGGAATGGGTACAGAAGACTTCAAAAACTGCTTCATAAAGTTACAAAGCATAATATATTGTGTGTTCAAAGGGATACAATTAGTGGAAACATCCTTTCATTTACAGTACTATTTAGATAGGGTGATCAAAAAAATATATTATCAAAAATAATAATAATAATGAGACCTCATGTTTCATACAGGAATAATTAAAATGCAAACAGGGTTTATAAAACATTTTAACCAGTGCCAGCTCGCTTGGTGCCCAGATTTCTACAAATAAAACATGAAACTCTTGCCAAAGCGCCTGTCTTTATAATGTTAAATATCAGCTTTAAATTTCAGTCTACCTAATAACACATCAGACTGTGCTGAATTCACTGACAGGTTGATTTTTATATCACAGAATTAAATGGCTAGTTTAAAAAATTAAAATTAAAAAGTTTCCCTTCAATTACCATGGATACAGTGCCTAAGTTTTCCTGTAGGCCTGCTAGGACTAGTGATGAGACACTCATTTTACCCACCTCAAGTAATGACAAGATAAAGAACTTTCTCCAGATAAAGGAGACATAGGAATTAGTTCTGGCAGAAGGATGGCACCTCACAGGGGACGTAGTCAGGGGCTGGTGAAGGAGGTAAGGGAGAGGTGATATTATAAAATAATACCTGATGTTATGAGATAATATTCTGATGAGATGACTACAAAAAAATGTTTTAAATATAAAATATAAAGTATAAAATAGCTATAACCTATCTTGAAACAAAATAACCTATCTTGAAACAAAATAACCTATCTTGAAATGAAAAGTCTAGATGTAGTATCAGTTTCATATTTCACTTAACAATAGTTTTTTCATTATTTTAAAATTAAATGAGACAGTCTCTCCCTCTCTATGCATGTGTGTATGTGTGTGTGTATATACACACACATATATATAAAACTAAAAGAATGGTTCGTAATAATTAAAAGTTTACCTATTATCCATTTTCTAAAAATTCCATAAGAAACAATACCTAAATTACTTAAGGTAAAATCATGCTTATCAGGTTTTGAAACATTCTTCACTAGAATTTGAAAACTGCAGTAAAACAGGCTCTCAGGTTACCTCCATCCCCTGTCCACTAAAGCACAGGCAAAGATACAAAGGGCAAGAATTGGGGTTTTGCTGATTGGAGTGGCTCTGACGAAAACCAAAAGCTCTACCAAATCACTGCCTATCTAGCTGCCATGGTTAAGTGACAAACAATTTTAACCAAAAAGCATGTTACAGTTCTAAAAGCAAGGCTCTTAAAGGAGGCACTAACATAAAAAGAATACGGTTCTTGATGTCAAAAGGGATAAAGAATATGAATCTGGGAAAATTACTTTAACTACTCTGGCTGTTAGTTTCCACATCAGTAAAAACGAAGACACTGGACTAGATAAAATCTTCATCTCAAAAATTCAGTGACTATTGTCCAACTCCCCATCATTTGTATTGCATGGATCTTTGATGAAAGCCAAACAGAAAAGTTCCATGGTATCAGGCTGGCAATCAGTTACTTTTCTTGGAGCATTTAGTCACATTTCCCTTGAGGTGCCTTCAGAAGACGAACCATTGGAAGGGTGAACTATCGTGAAAGGTACCACTGAACACTTTTTCGTTAATAAAGGGTTATTAAAACAAAAACCAAATATTATTTCTCACAGCCTTCTGTAAATAAACCCAATCTAATAACATTCTTGGAAGGAACAATGAAAGTGATTGTTTGGCCCTATAGGAGCAGTCACATACTTATTTGAATCAGGAGGCAATAAGAATCAAGAAAAACATAATATTCATGCTCAAACTCTAGGCTGAATGCCAAATATCTTAGAGACTTCTTATGCAAACCAGCCTTTGGCTGGTTTGGAGAGATTTTGTGAGAAATAAGTACAGGGAAATTATAACCCCAGAGAAGACTGTCTTGTGAAAAAAATTCTATCCTGTTGAGGACTCCAAAATGTAAATGAAATACTGTAAATATCAGTATGTCCTTCATAAAAAGAATGCATCTATAAATAAACGAGTAACTTAATCTTTTGAAGATGCTGATTTGCTAGGGAGAATGAAAGATGCACAGTTTCTGCTCCCATCAGGATATAGAATTTACGTATTAAAACAGTTTCTAAATGATTTATTTTAGCAACTGGGTTCTGACTGAAGGCAAATCATTTTAGAAGTATTCACTGCCTAGTAACTCAGTTTGTCATGCTGTCTTTTTCCTTTGATGCTTGCATATTAAGAGTATTTATTAAAAGAAAGACAATTCCCTAAGTCAAGCATTTTCAGATTCTGAAACAATGAAATTGGAAACCAAATACAAAAAAGGAATATTTGAATGATTAAGAGCTTGTTTTAAAATAACAATGCTAAGGAAATCGACAGTATAACAGAATACAGTTCAGTGAGATCTAGGTTGTAAAATGTCACAAATCATTCTTCTTGCTTTCTTGTCTCTGTATCTCTTAAATACAATGTCTCTAGGGAAACAAGACCAAAGCAGGAGGCTCTAATTAGTTCCCTTCCTATTCAATACCTAAATACAATCCCTGTTCCATGGTGCTTTTCCCAAACGTGTGATCAAAATGGCTAAAGATATTCTTTTTTTCCTAAGATTTTATTTTTAGAGCAGTTTTAGGTTCACAGCAAGTTGGAAGGAAGGAGTAGAGACTTCCCACATATCCTCTGCCCACACACACGCACAACCTCTCCCTATCGACACCCACCACCAGAGTGGTACGTTAGTCACAACTGAGGAACCTAAACATCATCATCACCCGAAGTCCACAGTTTACATCAGGGTTCACTCTTGGTGTTGTACATTCTATGGATTTAGACAAACATTTAATGACATGTAACCAACATAATAGTATCATACAAAGTAGTTTCCCTGCCCTAAAAATTCTCTGTGCTCCGCCCATTTATCCCTTCACCCAAGATATTCTTTTTATAAATTATCCAGGAGTGAAAAATGCACACCAATAAGCTTCCTGATGAGCATCTCACTGACTCAACAACTGAAGTGCTGATCAACTTTGCTTAGAAAACAACTGCATAATTACATTTTTTAAAAAGTATAACTATTATGAATTAAATTACTAAGACATCTGAGACTCTGCTTTTAGTACAATTAAGGGACATAATAATAAAGCAGTAAATTTATCTACTTTCTTTAAACTAATAAATTATGAGACAAGGAACACATTATAATGAGAGTGAAAGTATTATTTCATGAGAGACCCCAATGTCCAGTAATCAAGGTACTTTACCATCTTCAGTCGCACCCACAAACTACGCAGCTCGTTCCTTCACTTAACAAATCATTTTGATCAGGTGAAGATAATCTCCGCCACCCCTTCATATGCTGTACACACCTTTCTCACAGCAGCTTCCATATCTCTCCTCTCTCCCCCGTCTCTACCTCTCTTCTATTTTCTTTCCTTTCTGCCTTATCATAATATTACTAAATGCTCATAAATATTAGCTATAGTTATTTTGACTTTACTAACATTGACAAAGACATTTGGGTTTCTACCTTTTAGCTATTGTGAATGGTGTTGTCATGAACATATGTGTACATGTACTTGTTTGAATACCTGTTTTCAACTCTTTTAGGTACATATCTAGGAGTGAAATTATAATTCCATGTTTAACTTTTTGAAGAACAGCCAAACTGCTTCCCACAGTGGCTGAACCAGTTTACATTCCCCCTAGCAATGCATGAGGGTTCCAATTTCTCCACATTCTCACTAACATATATTTTCTGTTTTTCTGATTATAGCCATCCTAGTGAGTGTGAAGTGATGCTTGCCTTCATTTTTGAAGAATACTTTAACTGGATATTGAATTCAAAGTTGATGTATTTTGTTTTTTTATCTTTCAGAACTTTGTCTTCTGGCCTCCATTGTCTCCGATGAGAATTCAGCTATAATTCATATTATTCCCCCACTCATGTGTCTTTTTTCCCTGGCTGTTTTTATAATTGACTAGGATATGAGTAAATATAATTTTTAAAAATATTTATCCTTCTTAGCTGAGTACCTGTAGTCCCAACTACTTGGAGGCCAAGGCAGGAGGATCAGGTGAGGCCATGAATTTGAGACCAGCCAGGATAATATGGCAAGATCCTGTCTCTTTAAAAAAATAATAATAATAATTTATCCTGCTTGTGATTTGTTAAATTGCACAGAATTTCAGGCTGAGACTGTTGGAAAGCACTTTACCATTAACTCTTCAAATACATCTTCTACTCCCATCTCTCTCTCCATTTGATATTACCCCATGACTGTCAAATACTCTGTTGTATTTTTCCGATTTTTTCTTTTTGTTTCAGTTTGGATACTTTCCATCAACCTATCTTCACCTCTCACTGATCTTTTCTATGTTCAGTCTATCTACTAACAAATTGATTTAATATATTCCTCAGCTCTAAGAAATTTCCTCTATTTTTCATTTTTAGCGTTTCCATTTTTTGATAGCATCTACGTCTCTGCTAAAATTCCCCATCTTTTCACATACACTGTCCATCTTCTGCACCAGATCTCTAAGCATTTTTGTAATAGTATATTAAAGACACTGTCTCATAATTCCAACACCTGGGCCATCTCTGAGTCTGTCTGGTTTTCTTGGCTATGGGTCACAGTTCTCATTTTTCAGTGTATCATATAATCTTTGATTATATACCAGACAGTTGATACAAAAGAGCAATAGAGTCTGAATTTGATAATATTCACCTCAAGAAAGGAGCACACCACTCATTTTTCTGTCACACCGCTAGGTAGTTAATAAGTTGGGTTTGGCCTTTGCTGCAGTTTTAATTTGAATCAATTACCATTGACTTCGAATATTTTGAGAGTGATCAAGAGTTTCCCTTCAACTAGGAATGGATCTGAGCCCCGGTGAAATTCCAGCATCCTGCCTGTGCTTTGAAGCTAATCCACCAACTTTAGGAAATATGGGAAATCTCTCCTATCTTTACAGCCTCTTGGGAGTGGGGGGCTTCTCTTTGCTCTCACCCCCTACTTTATGTACCTAAGAAGACAAATTATATCCCTAATACCCATTCTCCAGCCTTTAGAAAGCCACTGCTCCATACTCTGTGAAGACCCAGAATTCCCTGCAGAGAATCAACTTGGAAAGAAGCTCTTACATTATTTAGTAGGTGAGAGCCCAGAGAATTCAGTTCTCCTGCCTGGACAACCCCTCCTAACACACACATACACACCACCTTTTTGGTGTGGGGAGGATTTCATTTTTAATATCTCTCTCAAGTCTGCTTCCCTGATCTCCTGCTCCACTCATTGAAAACACTTGAGTAAGAGCTGGTAGGTGGATAGTGCTTTGCTGTGGGTTGGGCTCCTCTTGATTCTAAGCTGTCATACCAGCCTACACACCGTTATTGCAAATCTGTTAAAAACTTGGGATTCAACTGCTTGTAGAGCTCCACCAAGGATGGAAGTAGTCATGGTTCTATTTTTTTTTTCCTATAAAAGGCTTGTCACATTATGGACTTAGGTTCATTTAAAGCTAAACTATAATAGGCTCATTTCTATTCTTGGCTCTCTAAAGAGCTTCGTGAAAACTATTATCTCATAGCTTATCTGCCTTATTTTGGTTGTTAGGTAGAAATGATGGTCTCTTGTGACTTTCCATATCCAAACTGGATGCAGAATTCGTATGCACTTTATTAAGACAAGTAATCTATTAGTCATCATTTTATTTACCTTTGTTTACAAACCAAGAAAATATAAACACACAGTTTAAGGTATTCACTCCAACAGAAAGGCCATTAATTTACCAAAAGATATAATTTTGATTTTTGATTACCATTTTCTATGGCAGTCAGTTACCACACAGTTTAAGGCCACATTCCTCAGAAGATAATTTAAAAGGTTAAAGGCCAGCTGTCTCAAAAATTGTGGTTTCTGTTATTTTGGAGTTTTTTGTTTATTTTCCTTTGTTGATTGTTTTTTTTGGGGGGGAATGGGAGGATAAGTTTTATCACTTCTATATCTGTTGCAAAGGACCTCACAAGGACACTATAAAGACTACTAAGTACATGTTTCATTTTGTAAATGTTTTAAGTTTCCAACTTTATCTAGAAAGTTTCCTGAATGGTTTTACTGTTTAGTATCCTCATACTGCACATGCATCAATAATCCTCTTATCTGTTCAGAGCTCCTTTTGTTACTGGAACTAGTAATTGGGAACATTAAGAGTTTCTAGGCCTTGGTCAACATTTTATTTATCAAAATGGAATCAGAAACTACAGGACCTAAAAGAAAATCCTACAGTTTAATAAAAGAATATAAAAAATAGATTTTAAATAAAGGAATGTGGTGATTATAATATTGTACTTCTATTATCGGCAAATAAAATCCAACCAGGAGATATATTTTAGAAAGAAATCAGGCAGATTCTAAGTGCTTGTTCCACCTTCAGCCTCTCTGAGAGAAACTGCCACAATATGGCACAGTGGTACCACCTGCCTGAGAATGAAGTCAATACAATAGTAGATTGAGCTTAGAAATGAAAACAGACAAATTCTTGATGACACTGTTTGAACTTCTAGATATATCCAGCTACGTGAATGGAAAAACTCTCTTTTTTAACTAATGTGAGTTGGGTGACTTATATAGATCTAATATAGTAGGCTTTCCTGTAATATCTATTAGTAATTAAATATTTCCAATAAGCAATTTCAAATATCACAATTGTCATTAACAAATTAATACACCAACTTACATTTTTAGTTTTTGGATACATACTTACTTTTAATATGAAAATAAATATTTTAACACTGAAATACATTAATGCAGATACAAAAATTCTTTGTAAAATAAACACATGATAATTACTCTCACTTATTCTGATTAATTTAACAATTTCAACACATAATGCACAAACAAATGCTCAACAAGTTTGGAAAAACCTTAACTTAGTTATTAACATTAAATAGATGTCATACTTAAATGGTTCAGTAGATCCACAGATTTTAGAAATGCCCAGTTAAATTTAAACAAATTTCTTTAATGCAATATGTCTCAGAACCCTAATAATGCCTTAGTATATGCATCTTTTGGCGGGGAGGAAATATCTTTCTGTAAAATACATTCAGAAGAGGCTATGGCAAAGCTTTCATTCTGTGGGGGTAGGAGGGGAAACATTCTAGTGCACTCTACATCAGTCACGGCTGTTTCTTGGATATGGAATAGCTTCAAATTCAAGCTCCCCTCTTTTTGGCAACAATCTCCTATCCCATCAGTTTGTTTTGAACCAGTTCTGCTATAATCATTTTTCAACTTCACTAGAACTCTAAGTCTTGGAGTCTCCTAATTTGTCCCAATCAATCACCTTCTCTTTTCTTGTCTTCCTCTTTATCTAACTTAGATGTCATGATACACCATTTCAATGACATTCTTGCCAATATTCTAAACTCCCTTCCTAACCTATCTGAGGTGCATCCATGTGGCAAGATCCAACCCTGGATGGATCCAACTATCTGTTCTCTCTGAATCTACACCCAAGCAACTGACCACTGATAGAGCATGTCACATGATTACTAACTTCAGACGGGCCCTAAATATCTGAGCCAACTCACTTCTTATTCTCCTGCTGTCATTATCAACTATTTCAACTCTTTCCTACTTTTCTTGTGTCTAAAACCATCTTCTTCCACACCCTTCAGCTTCTTTAGAAAGAATCTACAAGGCAGGAACCCCTTCATCCTGCCTTTTCAAAGCTATAAACCCACAACTTCTCTACCCATTCTAACCTCCTTCCCTTTTTGAAACATGGAGTAAATCTCTCCTGTCTAAGAATTACTGCTTTACTTATACTTTGGATCTCATCCCCTCCTGACCTCCCAAGAATCCTACACCTTACGAGAACCTAACAGATCTCTCTTTTATGCAGTGTTAACTATGTCTTCCCAACTGCTTCTTTCCCATCAGCCTATCAACTTTTACATGTATATAAGTTGCTCCCCCAGGGAAGAAAAAAAAGGGAGGGAAGAGAGAAAGGAAGGGAGGGAGGAAAGAAAAGGAGGGATGACTCTTTCCCTCCACCACATATCCTGCTCCAGCTGCTCCTTGCTCTTTACAGACAAAATTCCTAAAAGAATTCTATATCTATGCTCCCTGTCTCCATTTTCTCTCTTCCCACTCATTCCCCAATCTGCTCCCATTTGGCTTTCACCCTATAATACCACCAAAGCAGATGCTCTTAGAAAACCAACAGATTCCATTACACCAGTCTAACAAATATTTCTCACTTATCTTACTTGAACCTCTCAGCAGAGTTCCACTCTATTGACCATGTACTCCTACATGAAACATTTATTACCCTGCCATACTCTCCTCCAATCTCTCAGACAGCATACTCTCAGTTTCCCTAGCAGGTTCACACTCCTCTACCAGGCCATTAAATGGTAGTGTGCTTTTAGGCTCTACTAATTCCAGGTTTCTTCTTTTCTCACTCTGTACTTTCTTTATAGGTAATCACTTACATATTCCAACTTCAATCACCACCTAAAACCAAGTCCACTCACAAATTTAAATCTCCATTCACACTTTTCCATTCAGCTCCAAACCTGTATATTGAAACATCTATGTGACTTGCCTACTTGGAGATCTCAAAGGCAGATAAAAGTAAACATATTTAATATTGAAGTCATAATTCCAAAAGCTGACCTTTTATCAGAGTTTCCCATTTCAGTGAATGGTACTAATCATTCTTTTATAAAAGCCAGATATCTGGGAGCCCAAGCGCACATTGACAATATAGTGTAAGCTCCAAGAGGGTAGGGGGATTTATTGTTTTTTTAATTCAAATTAAACATTAAATAAATGCTACATATTAGTAATGAATTTAAGCAAGACAGTGGCTATTAGACATCATTTAAGTAATAAACAAAAGAGTGTATATTTACTTACACTATTGTTTTGTGCTAAAGAACCTCAAAGGACACTTAAGAAACAAAATTAATTTACTCAAATTTAACCAAAGCCATTCCAATTACAGGTAACATTTGAACTCAGATTGATTTTAGAAATCTGTAGTTATCCTTATTTAAATTTCAGGAAATTATCAAAAACAAAAAGAGAATAGTATCCTGGGAGTTAAAAGATTATTTCTCTTGCATTTTTCAAAAAGACTGATTTTTCCAATTATTTTTGAAACTAGCTCATAAATAGCTCAAACTATTGGTACAAAGAACACCTAATGTATTAAAAATAGGTTCTAATATGTATCTAGAAATAAAAATGTTTTATTTAATCAGACTTCCCCAATTAAAGAACCCTACAAATACTACCTACCTCTGGGGCTTAATTTTTATCAATATAAATATAAGTTAGAAATCTCAGATCCAGGTTTCTATTTCTATGTAATAGGCTCTAATCTGTTTAAGTTAATAAGCACTGATTGAGTGTACTGGATATTTCCAGAAGTTCATTAACTATTTTGTTAATAGGCAGCAATCATAGTAGAACCAGTAAGAAATGAAAAACATGAAACCACTGGCCTAGAGCAGTCAGTGTGTAACTCCAAGTATCAGACTTGTTTCTAGGAAGAGCTTTGATTAGGTGTCATCATCCAAACCACCATTTATCATCTAAAAATTAAGAATGGTATTCACCAAATAACCATATCAAAGATTTTACAAAATTATTAAAGGTACAATAATGGCTAATATTATTTAAAATGTTATTTTTTATATTAAGAAGAATTATTTCCCTTAAAAAAAGTTTGAAGAGCCTATTATCCAAAGTGAGGCACCACAAGATCGGAAGAATGGGCTCCACTCGTACTCACCATCAAATTGGTACTAACTGATCAACACTAGGGTGATCACATGGCAGAAATACTCTCCAGGGATTATAGGTATTTGGAGGGGGGGTAAATCTGCAACTAAAGGACACGGGGAGCACTGTAGGGGGGAAGGGCCTGCCTTTAACCCGCACTTGGGTGAGACAAAGACATAAAGTGTAACCATAATGTTTGTACCCTCATAATACCCTGAAATAAATAAAAAAAAAAAGTTTGAAGATTGACAATTT
The DNA here is from genome assembly GCA_004363605.1 of Indri indri. Taxonomy (NCBI): domain Eukaryota; kingdom Metazoa; phylum Chordata; class Mammalia; order Primates; family Indriidae; genus Indri; species Indri indri. The sequence goes on from RJWJ010009323.1 coordinate 45,254, forward strand.
GAATATTCCCTAAATCCCTTTGCTCTCTCTGAATTCCCCAGTAATTTTCCAAATAGCCTTGGCCAGGACTCTGGGAGCCCCGGAAATACTAAGGTCTTTGCTGATTTGTTGAAGGTCATGTGGTCAAGCAGCTGAAACTCAAACTCAGCTTTGATACCAAATTTTTGCTCTTAATCATTGTGCTATTTTGCCTACCTTGAATAGTTTTTCCCAGACCCTGACCTCATATTTCCCAAGTACTCTTTCCCAAACCACTCAAAAACAAATGTTGTTTAAAGATTAGTCAATAAATGTCTACTTAATTGCTCTAATGATACAAGACATAGAAGACTTTCTGGGCTCATAATATAGACGTAGACACTTGATTCAAAACTTTGTTCTAGTCTTAGCTTTGACTCTAACTCTTGAGTTGGACCAGAAACAACGTATCTGAGCTTCTGGCAAAACAAAACTATTTTATGTTACCTTCCAGTCCTGAAATGTTATGATTCATAGAGCAGATTCTCAAAAAATACTTAAAAGGGCAGAAGAACTAGCTTCTCTCAAAGTTAAGATCTCACCCACAACCAAAGCTTTAGTTTTTGAGAACTTTCTTGATAATTAAAGAGAAGACAGACACAAGCTATAGTGTATTGGATGGTGCCCCCGCAAAAGAGATGTACCAAAAAGCTGTGAATGTGACCTTATTTGAAAAAAGGGGTTTTGCAGAGGTAATTAAGTTAAAGATCTCAAAAAGAGATCATCCAGGATTATCTATGTGGGCCCTAAACCCAATGACAAGTTTCCTCATAAGAAGACTTAGAAGAGTAGGCAATACAGAAGGGAAGGCAATGTGAAGAAGGAGACAGGGACTGAAGTGAGGTATCCACAAGTCAAGGAACACCAAGAATCTCCAGCAGCCACCAGAAGCATGGATAGAGGCATGGAATGATTCTCACTGACAGCCTCCAGAAGGAATCAACCCTGCTAACATGTTGATTTTGGATTTCTGGCCTCCCAAACTGAGAGAAGAAATTTCTATTGTTTAAAGCCACCAAATTTGTGGTAGTTTGTTATGGCAATCCTGGACAACTAATACACAGCTAACAAAGAATCACTGTACGTTTACTTTGTAAAGTAATCATCAGCTCCCCTAAATGTCCACAAAAAGAAATCACCCTTGTAAAAAACCTATGAATCAGGACAACTGATCGAGAATTGCATTATTTTCATAAATTCTATGTAATAAAATTAACATGTGCATATATGCATTTTTAATCTTTCATTTCCTGTACAGTTTTTAGAACCTTATCTGTGACCAAAGTGAACACTTTGCCCCAAAACCACTGTTAGAAATATAGCTATAGTCCCAAAGATAGCTTTTCTCAGCAGGAGCTCTGATAATTCCAAGAAACCATACAGCAACATTTCCAGTTCACCAGTGGCAAGCCCACTGGATTTTCTTCCCCTGGCGTTTCACACATCTACAGTGCAGTATGTGGAAAACTAACTTTTTAATTTGTTTTGCTAGCTTCTATTTTCACTTTAATTAGCACATGTGGTTTGAAGTTTCTTCCCATATTTTGAGGTCCAATATTATTTTTGATAATAAATTATCACCAAAGAAAGGTAGATAAAAAGCAAGCAATTCCCAAGACTAAAATAAGTTGGTCGCTATATGTTTATACAGACAGGGCATTACTAAAAAGACTAGTATTAAAAATAAGTGTAAAAATTACCGGGCCATAATTTTTATTCTACCATTTTTCACAAAGAAGTCACATAACAAAACTGTTATATGTATCATTGGTGGTAGAAAAAACCTTCTATGTTAAAGATTCTCTACTTCAACTTTTTCCTTTCATAATAACAAGGAAACGAAGGACAAAGGAGATAAAATGACTTGCCTGCGACACACATGACAAACCTAACTCTTGGCTTACTCTGCCTTCTACTACACCATATTCCCTAGATTACATCCACAAAGGAAAGCCAACAAAATGCTGGGCATCAGTCACTCATTCAAAAATTTAATGTATTAGGAGGATGGGGGTGCTCTACTTCTTACACTTCAAAAAATTGTTACATTCAAATTTACAATGTTATATATAAACTATGCTTCATTTATACCTAAAAATGATATTCTATTTTTAATACATCTCAAGAATATAATAAAAATGGAAATAGACCAATAAAACTTAATCAAAAATGATTATAAGACTGAGGGATGCTGCTAATATGAAGATACACATAAACATACACAACCATTTTTTGGCCTAGAATGATGAAAGTGGAAGTCAGATATGACTGAAAACTATGAAATATTAGTGATAGTTAAAATAATCACAGTCTTTTTTTTTTTCATTAAAGATAAAACACTAGGATAGAGGAGAGGCCTGTGAATATAAACACAGAAAGTTTAGATTCACATTTTAGAAATGCTTCATCCAGTGACTTATAAATATATTAAATCTCACAGTAGTTCAGTAACACACTGATACGTTTTGGATGTTTGGCCTGTAAATCTCATGCTGAAATTAGATCCCCAGTGTTGGAGGTGGGGCATGATGGGAGAAGTTTGGGTCATGGGGGTGGATCCCTCAAGTGTGGCTTGGTGTTCTGTGATAATGACAGCTGGTTGTTTAAAGGAGTCTGGCACCACCTCCTCCCTCTCTTGCTCCTACTCCTGCCATGTGACATGCCTGCTCCCCCTTTGCCTCCCACCTTGTACAGCCTACAGAACCATGAGCTAAATAAACCTCTTTTCTTTATAAATTACCTACTATCAGGTATTTTCTTTATGGCAACACAAAATGGACTAATACAGACAACAAATTATTTTTTAAATGTATCATCAAATATATGAAAAAACCCAGAGTAGTATCACTATTGCTAAAGTTTCAAGGGCTGTATCAAAAACAACAGCCATAATATACCACATGAAGTCTTGGTTGAAAAAAGAATATTGACCTGCTTAGCAAATAGCTCTAACACTGAAAGTAGTTAACATTTACTGAGCACTAACTATGTGCCAAGCATCATTACCCTGTACACACACTGTTCTGTACATTTTAATCCTCTACAAAACTACATACCAGGTCCTGTTATTATCCTCATTTTATAGATTAGAAAGCCAAAGCTTAGAGTGGTTAAATAACTTTTCAAGGACGACAATAACAATTCTTACTCAGAATACTAACTCTTACAATCAAGCCTATAATGTAGTTTAAACCAATCATTTCTTTTTTTCCCTACACAGATAGGACAGCAATAAGATTATTTATAAAATGAAAAGGTTAATATCTAGAATTTTTAAAAATTAGTTTCACTGCTTAACAATTATACACAGATTCAAAACAATTATCCATAAATTCTCTTGAGGATATAAAGGTACAAAAAAATCAAATTGCTTATTACTAGACTAGGTGTGGTGGCTCACACCTGTAATGCTAACACTCTGGGAGACCAAGGCAGGAAGACTACTCGAGGTCAAGAGATTGAGAGCAGCCTGAGCAAGAGCGAGACTCCGTCTCTACTAAAAACAGAAAAAATTAGCCAGGCATGGTGGCGAGCACCTCTAGTTGAGCCCAGGAGTTTGAGGTTGCAGTGAGCTATGATGATGCTACTCTGCACTCCAGCTTGGGACATGGAGTGAGACTCTGTCTCAAAAAAAAAAAAAAAAAAAAAAAAAAGCTGATTATTATAATTAGATATCTTAAAACTTGAGTAGAAATTTAGAATTTTAAAACAATAACTTACCTTGGAAATAAATGACACTAATGAAATGCTTCACTTAGCCATATCTTTAGTGATTATCTTCATAAAACAAATTATGTATTTCTGTCTTCTCAAACAGTTCAAAATGAACATATTATCGTTTGATCTTCTTTTGATGAGTCAAGGCTATATGAGTCTACTTTGTAATTACTTCTATCAGTATTTTGTATCTTTTTTCCCCAATATTTTAAAGTATTTTTAATTTTGCGATGAGATCATATTCCTGGAAGAATTTTTTAATCAACAGGCCCTCTTACTCTATTACTATTCCTCTTATTCATAGAGAGCCCATCATTAGCAAGTTATGAGAGTCTTTATTTCTTGATGGCCACCCAGTTTTGGTGACTTCACCTTTGGTTAAAAAAAGAAAAGAAAAAATCGCCTTTTTTATAAGCCCAATTCCTTATGATGTTTATGCACCTTATTTCTGTTAAATACAAAGGAAAAGCCAATCATACTGTAGGTGAAATAATGCAATAAATAAAACACACAAAGAACAATTTATGGAATTCTAGTAAATAATATCTCTAGATTCCAGCTGGCAACATCTGGTGATGACAGGAATTGACTTGCAAGATGTAGCTTCATCTAATACAATATTTATACTCACTTCTGTTATCACTTAAAGTGGATTAGCAATAACATTCTGGAACAATCTATTTTTGTGTGTTTCTTTAATTAAAAAATTTTTTTTGGCAAAGAGAAGCTTTAAGACAGCCAATGCTCTCTTGCTACCACAAATAAAACAAATAGTTTGTTTTTACTAATTACTACAGGATATATACCTTTATAAAATTAGGAATGTAGAAATACTTACCTGCTGTGATTGCGTAAAGAGGCTAAAAACCATTTCATGCCTTTCCTCTTTCCCCAGCTCCCTCAGGGGCACTAGAACCTATACATTGGGATGGACTTTCATCATTGTGCAATTTTCTCATATATCTATAGATATATTTATTAATCAGAATAAAGTTAATGTAAAATATTTTTCTATGGAGTTAACATAGAAAAGCATAATAAAAAGTAAACTATAAAACCCCCAATGATGATTTGGCTAAAAGATTAGATATAGAGCCTAAGATATTCAACTATCATCTATCCTTTCAGTTTATTTTACAACTTTGACCATTCTTTCTACTGCTTCTCACTCCCTCTCACCCTCTTCTTTAAGAAAAGAGCAAAACAGTTTATATACCACACACACACACACACACACACACACACACACACACACACATACACATACACACTTTCAAGGGAGATGCTATACAAAAATTACACCATTCATAGCTAGAATAAATCTATTGTTAGAAATTAATTAAAAATTGAGCATCTAAAGCAATAACCTAAAATTAGACAATTACAAAGGATGATCTGAAATACATACAATTATCTTGTCTTCTCTGAGCATATCTAATAGCCCTTAAAATCAATTCCTTACAATATTTGTTTTTATTCTTATGAAAGAGTTAAGTTCTATAATAAATTTCAAGAACTCATTAATTTAACTATTTTCATA
>RJWJ010009324.1:0-50366 GCA_004363605.1 Indri indri
GCCCGGCCTGCGTGTAAATTTTAAATAGAAGTTTGGCACTGATTTAGGTTCTGGGGACAGAACAGCTAATGAAACAGACCCAAATTCCCTACCCTTATGAAGCTTACGTTCCCCAGCGGCCTTCCAAAGCACTATGGCTGCCTTAGTGGTGAGGTGGGTTGGGAAATGGAGGGTGTGAGGCTGGGTGGGAAGTCAGGCCAGGGCTTGACCAGCAGACATTAGACAAGTCCAGGGACCAAGCGAAGCAGGAAACTGGATGGGATTCACTGGGGCCAAGTGGGTGGGAGCAGGGATCCAGCTCTCCTCAGGGCCAGGCAATCAGAGGCGTTGGTGGTGGGTACCTGACTGACTGGGAGGAGACACAGCAGAGTTGTACCCACAGGACAGTTGTACCTGCAACACCTCCAGAACAGAAAGCCTGCTTAGCCATCCTCAGCAGGGCCTGCTTCTGCTCCTGGGGAGGTGCACAGGTCCTAACGTGCACAGATGCTGGGAGGAAAAGTGGAGGACTTGTGCACAGCGAGGAGGAAGAAGAGACAGAAAGAGTGCCGGGGGAGCGAGGGCTGGGAGGAACAGCTCGGAGCCTTGTAGTCGATAAGCCTTCTGTAAGGGCTGCTTGAATGAGTGGATAAAGCGGACGGGAGTATTAGCTACTTCACTTGGTCTGTGAGCACTGGTCAGCCACCTCTTATCACGTGTCTTACCATTTCCATTGTCTGATTAACAGCTGTTCTCAGGTCTTCAACTGCTCTTTATACCTAAAGGTCTAGGGCTCAGTTCTGAATGGAATCTATATATTAATAATTAGGCAGTAGCCTCCTTAATACGAGGTAACTTTTGCTGAATGATTATGACGTTATAAATATCCTGCTAAACCCTTTGTGTGTATAATTACCTTTACCTTTAGTGTCACCAGAACTTCATGAGGTAGAAAGTATTTTCCACATTTTACAGAAAAGAAACAGGTTCAGAGAAGCTAAGCACTTTGCTCATGGTTGTAGGCTCAGGAGTAGATGCTTGAAGTCCAGAGTTGCTTTTCCCTTTCTTTCCTTCCTTCCTTCCTTCCTTCCTTCCTTCCTTCCTTCCTTCCTTCCTTCCTTCCTTCCTTCCTTCCTTCCTTCCTTCCTTCCTTTCTTCTTTCTTTCTTTCTTCCTTTCTTTTTTTCTTTCTTTCTCCCTCCCTCTCTCTCTCTCTCTCTCTCTCATCCCAGTTTACAGGGTGGTAATGCAGATTAGTGATTAACCACAATTGGGAGCATGAGCTTTTTATTTTTCTCTTTTTTTTTTGAGACAGGGTCTTGCTCTGTCACCTGGAGCTACAGTGCAGTGGTGTGATCATAGCTCTCTGTAACCTCAAACTCCTAGGCTCCTCCTGCCTCAGCCTCCCGAGTAGCTGGGACTACAGGTGCATGCCATGATGCCGGGCTAATTTTTCTATTTTTTGTAGAGACAGGGTCTCGCTCTTGGTCAGGCTGGTCTCAAACTCCTGGTCTCAAGTGCTCCTCCCACCTCAGCCTCCCAAAGTGCAAGGATTACAGGGGTGAGCCACTGTGCCCGGCCCTTTTTCTCATTTTTAATTAAAAATCCTTTTATTTTGTTTCCTTGGTGCTCTAAGCCAGCTCACCCCTTGTTTTTTATTCTGCCGAGTTTGGGATGGAGGTGGTGTTGAAGAAGAAGAGCAACAACTTTGGGTGGCCTTAGCCCCTGGGGAGCTGTGATTCACACCACTGTCTCTTCCTAACTCCTTAGTTTCCCTTGACCATTACCTTGCTGTCCACCCATCTTTCAAGTTTAGACCTCAGCTGATGACCTCTGCTCTCCTCTTGCCCTCACCTTCATCCCTCCCTGTCCTTGCCTTATTTGCTTTCTTCCCAGACTAACTCAGCTCCAGGACATCCTTCTGAAAGCTGCCCCATTGAGGCTGTGCCAGGCTTGCGCACCATCTACCTTGGCAAGAGGGAAACAATTCTTGTTCCCTGCGATGGTTAATTTTATGTGTTGAATGATACCTTGTTGTTTTGTTTTCCACCTCGTGCTACTTAAGAAGCTACTTATGAAGCTACTTAAGCTTCATAAGAGCTGTGAGCTTTCACTTTCAGGTGTTTTTACAATGGTGGATATCAATCGTTCTGTTCCTTGCACTTTTGAGCACTTCCTGTAGGGCAAATCTAGCAGTGACAAATTCCCTCAGTGTTTGCTTGTCTGGGAAAGACTTTATTTCTCCTTCATTTATGAAACTTAGTTTTGCAGAATACAAAATTCTTGGCTGGCATTTATTTTGTTTAAGAAGACTAAAAAGGGGACCCCAATCTCTTCTGGCTTGTAAGGTCTCTGCTGAGAAGTCTGCTGTTAGTCCGATGGGTTTTCCTTCGTAAGTTTGTTGTTGCTTTCATCTTGCAGCTTGAAGGATTTTCTGCTCCATTTTGACTTTGGCTAGACTGGTGACTATGTATCTTGGTGATGTTCCATTCGCTATGAATCTTCCAGGTGTTCAATGACCATCTTATATGTGAATATCTAAGTCTCTAGAAATACCAGGGAAGTTTTCCTCACTTATTCCCTCAAATAGGCTTTCCATGCTTTTTTCTTTTTCTTCTTCTTCCTCAGGGACACCTATGATTTTTTTTTTTTTAACCTATGATTCTTATGTATTAGCTCATTTTACATAGTCCCATATTTCTCTGAGTCTGCATTTTTCTTTATTCTTTTTTCTACATTTTTCACTGACGGGGTTAATTCAAAATCCTTATCTTCAAGCTCCAAAATTTTTTCTTCTGCTTGGTCTAGTCTATTGTTAAAGTTTTCTGCTGTATTTTGAAATTCCCTAAATGACTCTTCCATTTCTTTAAGTTCTGTTATATGTTTTCTTATGATGTTTATCTCTTTTTAGAATTTTTTGTTCATGTCCTGAATTTTTTTTTTTTTTGGTTTCTTCGTGTTGGTTTTTGACTTTCTCATCAATCCCATTCATCTTATTTGCCATCCACATTCTGAATTCTGTATCTGACATTTTGACAATTTCCTTTAGATTGAGGTCCATTACTGGGGACCTATGGGCTAAGAGATGCCCAGGTAACTGGTGAAACATTATTTCTGGTGTGTCTGTGAGGGTGTTTCTGGAGGAGATTAGCATATAAATCAGCAGACTGAGTAAAGAAGATCACTCTCACTAATGAGAGTGAGCACTTTACAATCTATCCAGGGCCTGAACAGAACAACAGGAAGAGGGTAGGGATAGGGAGGGATTCATTAAAGGATGCAACATTACAGCTAGAGGAATAAGTTTTAGTCTAGTTAACTACAGTGTAGCATGACTATAGTTAACAATAATACGTTATATAGCTTCAAATAGCTAGCAGGAGGATATCGAATGTTCCCAACACAGAGAAATGATAAATGTTTGAGATGATAGATATGCTTCTTACTCTGATCTGATCACTATATATTATATGTATCTAAGCATCACTATGTATCTTGTAGATATGTGCAATTATTATTCTTCAATTAAAAAATAAAATTAAATAAAGAACAAAAAGGCAGAAAAGGGTGAATTTTGCTCTCTCTGTTTGAGCTGAGACATCTATCTTCACTTGCCCTCAGACATCGGCACTTCTGATTCTTGAACTTTTGGGCTCAGAGTGGGGCTTACACCATTGGCTCCCCAATTTTAAGGTCTTCAGACTTGGATTGAATTGTGTACCATTGGCTTTCCTGGTTCTCCAGCTTGCAGATACCAGCTCAAGACTCTTCCTTGGCTTCTATAATTATATGAGCCAATTCATATATATATCCTATTGGTTCTGTTTCTCTGGAGAGCCCTGACTAACACAGATTTTGGTTCTGAGAGTGATTCCAGAAGAAAGAATTTTAAGAATAGTTTTTCTAAATTGGTTCTGGATCTTATGGAATTGGTTTTCTAATCTGATAAGATTTAAAAGGCTAATGACTGAAAGGATGACCTTGCTTGCTAGTGAAATAACGGAAAAAATATTAACCCATAGTTTCTCAATACGGGCTAAGATCAATCAGCTCTCTTGCTAGCGGACACCCCATGGAGTTCTGTTTTCACATCTAAAAGGAGCCAAGTAGACAGAAAGGAAATGAAAAAAAATTTTTTTAACAATCACTAGACCTATTGATTAAAAACTGCCTTTTAGAAACCTGCTTTTACAGCCTCAAGCAGTTCCTGAGCAGACAAGAGCAGACAGCAGGGGTGAGAGCTACAGGCTTCAGTTCGCATCCCAGGGGCAGAATCAATGACAAGACAACAATCATCACTGATAAGCCTGTCTCCAAAGGGAAGGCAGCCACTTCTGTTATCAGCCTGGCACTAAGAAGAGAGAAGATGCGAATGCAGCAGTTCCCAGTGCCCTGTTAATTTGGCTACAGCCATAAACCTTCACCCCCTAAATAAAAACCCTGAATAGCTCATTTTCTGGGCCAGCACACTTTCCTTCTTTCACCTCAGTGCTGGCCTGTTTCTGCCTAGGAAAAGTAAAATAAACTTTTTCTTTTTTCTATCCTAATATCTGTCTGGAGAAATCTTTCTCAAAACCTGTGTGCGCTAGCTCACACCCTAACAATGGCTCTATTTCTAGTAGTGAGGACAGTGATAGTCCATGGCATGAACTATTTCCAGAGAGATATGCAAAATATCTGCATTGAATACTTCTAATCAACCACTTATAGAAAGCAAGGAGCTAAGTGACTCTGTATATGAAACTTTCAAACATGTTTAGAAAGCTAAGGAATATAATGACATTGGTTGGTTGCTCCTAATGTCAATGGACAAACTAGTGAAAGAAAAAGATGAGTTCAGTGTTAGGTTTGTTCCAGGCGGGAACTGGTATGTACCAAACACGGAATGTGGTTAATGGAAAACTGAGGTTTATGAAACAATAGCCGTAGGAGTCTGGAGAGTCCCTGGAAGTTGTAAACCTAACCAACAGCTGCAGCCAACATTCCTATCCCCCCCGACCCCCACCATAAGGATAGAACTACCCTCCTCCCTTATCTTTACAGGATGAGATTGACCTGGGGTCCCAGAAATTGGTTGTTTAAAAAAAAATTTTTTATTGCAGCGGCTGTTCTGGCCCAGGCACTCACTCCCGTCTAAGAAACCCTCTATAAAACCCGAGGCTTTCCCCTCCCTCAGGGTGGATGCTCTTTGGCCTCCACCCATCTGCACCCAGATGCCCAAAGGAAACAGCATTTGGCCACACATGAGGCTTCATGTCTATCTCTCTCTTGGCTCCGGACCTAACATTCAGAGATTTGAATTCACAACTGAAGCACTGCATAAATGACCTGAGAGCTTTTAGTTGTGCCCTGAAGGACAGCCTTATCTCTTATAGCTGCAGGGTTGAAATTGCTGCAAATCAAAGGCAGAACCTCATCCTGCAATTGGCTGAATAACAGCACAAGTTGAACTCCTAAACTTTCAGGGTGTTGATTGTTAAAGTGAGGGCATTGCTTGGGAAAGATTGTAATCTTGTAAGGTGAGATGGGACCATATGGGAAGACCATGACAGAGCTGGGGATACTGAGCCCCTACATTCTGATGAAACTTTTTTGCCAGTGGAAGAGGCTTCTTCCACCCCCAGTGGAAGCAGCCTCCCCACCCACAGTGGTCTTGGCCTTTCCCTTATGTCTGAGGGGAGTAATTATGCATTGCCTAAGGAAACAGTAATGGCTTCCCCTGAGGCAATTGCCATGCAAGACAATGCTGATTCAGGACCCACTCCCTAACCTTCTTTGCTTCTAGACCTATAGCTAGACTCACATCCCAGCAGGGCTCTAAAAGTGAGATACAGAGTGGAGCCACAAGGAGGTGCACTATACTCTAAAAGAACTGCTTGAGTTTTCTACTTTATATAAGCAGAAATTTGGAAAACGTATGGGAATGGATGATATTGAGGGAAAATGGGGGAAGGAACATAAATTTGGGTCTCACTTGATTGATTGATTGATATGCTGACTAAGCAGAGATTCTACATTTAATGTCGCAGCCCATGGTGTTAGAAAGGGCCTTAACAGGTTGTTTGGTTGACTGGCTGAATCATGTACCAAAAAGTTACCCATTGTGAGTGGATTAGAAATGCATGACCTCCCTTGTTCAGTGCAGAGAAAGGGTCAGTGACTTAGAGAGATTGGAATGTTAGAGTGGGTATGTTATTTAAGTCCTACTTATCCACACTGGGAACCTGCAGAAGACATAATTTTTACTAATTCTGAGGAATAAATTTGTGAGGAAAGCCCCAGCATCCTTAAAGAGCCCCACGATCACTTTTCCCTATGACTAGAACTTACAGTGGGAACCACAGCCACTCAATTGGAAAATCTAAATACAATGGAAGTAATTGGACCTTGGGTGGCAGGAGCCAAGGGTGGGACTCAAACACCAAAGGCAAAGGGAAAGTGGTTACCATAATAGACAGCAGAGTCAAAACAGCAATCAGAATAGTCTGTCTTATGTAGACCTGTGACATTAACTAGTTGATTATTTCTTAGAAGTGAAATGGGTAGGAAACCTACTAAATTCTTACTTCATCTGTATATGCAGAAAAGTCCTAGATCAAGTGAATGAACATTTAACTCAATTCATAGAAACAGAGAATCATGGCCCCTCAATCAATTCCCAGACTAATCCAGTTTATGTACCCAAAACCTTGAATGAAGGGGAGCCTGAGTCCTCTCAAAGAAGGACCCTGCTATACAACAGAATATACTGTTAATCTTTCTCCCAGCCTTACGAAGAGGACTTATGGCCTTAACCATTGTAACTGTGTGTTGGGGAAAAGGAAATTATCAGACCTTTGGGAACTACTGGACACTGGCTATGAATTGACACTGATTTCAGGAAACCAAAACACCACTGTGGCCCTTCAGTCAGAGTAGGGGCTTGCGAAGGTCAGGTGAGTTTTAGCTTAGGTTCATTTAGCTTGGGTCCAGTGGGTCCCTGAGCTCATCCTGTGGTTATTTTTCCAGCTCTTGAATTCATGATTGGAATAGACATACTTAGCAGCTGGCAGAATCCCCATATTTGTTTCTTGTCCTGTGGAATGAGGGCTATTACCGTGGGAAAGACCAAATAGAAGCCATTAAAAGTACCTCTGCCTAGGAAAATAGTAAACCAAAAGCAAGACTGCGTCCCTGGAGAGACTGCAGAGATCAGTGCCACCCTGAAGGACTTGAAATATGCAAGGGTGGGTTTTCCCACCACACACTCATTATTCTCCTATTTGGCCTGTGCAGAAGACAGATGGATCCTGGAGAATGACAATAGATTATCACAGGCTTAACTAGGTGGTAACTCCAATTGCAGCTGCTATACCAGATTTGGTTTCATTGTGTGAATAATTAACACACCGCGTGGTACTTGGTATATAACTTTTTTTTTAATTGACAAATACCTTTTTTCAAGGAAATGCCTTTTTCTCCATCCTTATCCATAAGGGCCACGAGAGCAGTTTTCTTTCAATTGGCAAGGCCAGCAATACACCTTCACTATCCTACCTCGGGGGAATATCAATTCTCACACTGTCATAATTAAATTCAAGGGGATCTTGATCACCTTTCCCTTCCACAAGATGTCACACTGGCCTGTTACATTCATGGCATTATGTTGCTCGGACCTAGTGAGTGAGGAGTAGCATCTATTCTAGACTTATTGTCAAGACCTTTGTATATCAGAGGGTGGGAAATAAATTCAACTAAAATTCAGGGGCTTTCTACCTCAATGAAATTTCTAAGGATCCAATGGGGGGCCAGTCGAGATGTCCCTTCTAAAGTGAAAGATAAGTTGTTGCATCTGACCCCTCCTGCAGCCAAGAAAGAGGCACAAGGCCTAGCGATCCTCTTTGGATTTTTGAGGTAACATATTCCTCACTTAGGTGTGTTACTCTGGCCCGTTTACATATCCAGAAAGCTTCTGGTTTTGAGGGGGGCTCAGAACAAGAGAAGTCTCTGCATGCAACAGGTCCAGGCTGCTGTGCAAGCTGCTTTGCCACTGGGGCCACATGATCCAGCAGACAATGGTGCCTGAAGTGTCAGCAGCAGACACGGATGTTGTTTGGAGATTTTGGCAGTCCCTTTTAGGTGAATCACAGTGCAGGCCTTTAGGATTTTGGAGCAAGGCCATTACCTCAGCTGAAGACAACTATTTTCCTTTTGAGAAACAGCTCTTTTCCTGTTACTAGGCCTTTGTAGAGACTGAATGCTTGACTAAGTTTTTACATGACCTGAGCTGCCCATCTTAAACTGGGTATTATTTGACCCCTTAAGCCATAAAGTTAAGCATGCACAGTGGTACTCCATCATCAAAGTATCATATACATAATTGAGCCAAGGAGCCCTGAAGGCACAAGTAAGTTACATAAGAAGTGGCCCAAATACTATGATCCCCACACTTGCTGTACTGCTGTTTCTCTCCCAGCCTGCACCTGTGGCCTCATTGGGAGTGCCCTATGGTCAGGTGACAGAGGAGGGAAGATTCAGGCCTGGTATAAGATGGTTCTGCACGATATGCAAGCACCATCTGAAAGTGGACAACTATAGAATTACAGCCCTCTCTGGGACATCCCTGAAGGACCGTGGTGAAGGAAAATCCTCCCAACATGCAGAATGTGGGCAGTGCACCTGGTCGTGTACTTTGCTTGGAAGGAGAAATGGCTACACGTGTGACACTGTGCTGTAGCCAACACTTTGGCTGGATGGTCAGAAACTTGGAAGGACCATGATTGGAAAGTTGATGACAAAAAAATTCAGGGAAGAGATATTTGGATAGTCCTCTCTGAAAGGTCAAAAGGCATGAAGATATTTGTGTCTAATGTGAATGCTTGCCAAAGGGTGACCTCAGCAGAGGAGGATTGTAATAATCCAGTGGATAAAATGTCCCATTCTTTGGAAACCAGTCAGCTTCTTTCTCCAGTCATCCCAAGGGCTCAGGACAAAGTGGCCATTGTGGCAGAGGTGGAGGTTATGTATGAGCTCAGCAACATGGACTCCCACTTACCAAGGCTGACCTGGCTATGGCCTCTGTTGAGTGCCCTATCTGTCAGTGGCAGAGACCAATAATAGGTCCCCAATATGGCACCATTCTCTAAAGTGATTAGCCAGCTACCTCGTGGCAGGTTGATAACAGTAGACCACTTCCATCATGGAAAGGGCAATATTTTGTTCTTACTGTAATAGACACTTACTCTAGATATGGATTTTTCTGCCCTGCTTATAATGCCTCTGCCCAAACTACCACCTGTAGACTTATGGAATGCCTTATCCATCACCGTGGTATTCCACACAGTATTGCTTCTGATCAAGGAATTGACTTCACAGCAAAAGAGTGCAGTAGTGGGCCCATGCTCTCATAATTCACTGGCCTTACCATGTTTGTCATCATCCTGAAGCAGCTGGCTTGATAGAACAGTGGAATTGCCTTTTGAAGACTCAGTTACAGCACTAGCTAGATGGCAATACTGTTTTAGTTTGTTCCTGCTGCTATAACAAGATACCTTAAACTGAGTCATTTATTAAAACAGAAATGTATTGTTCACAGTTCTGGAGGCTGGGAAGTCCAAGATTGGTATGCCAGTAGATTCAGTGTCTGGTGAAGGCTCTCTGCTTCATATTGATAGATGGCACCTGTTGCTGTGTCCTCACATGGCAAAAAGGAACAAACTGGCCCTTGCAAGCCTCTTTTCTAAGGGCACTAACTCCCATTCATAAGGGCAGAGCCCTCATGACTTCCTAAAGGCCCTGCCACTTAATACTATCACATTGGGTATTAGGTTCCAAGTATGGATTTTGGGGGAGCACCAACATTTAGACCATAGCATATATCTTGCGAGGCTAGGGCAAGAATCTCCAGAAAGTTGTATCTGTGCTTGAATCAGTGTCCAATGTATAGCTCTTCCTTCCAATAGCCAGGATTCGTAGATCCTGGAATCAAGGAGGTGATAATGGAGTGGTACCGCTCTCTATGACTTCCAGCCACCCACTAGCAATAATTTTCTTTCCTGTTCCTATGACTTTATGCTGCTCTGGCCTAGAGGTCTTAGTTACAGAGGAAGGAACGCTTCCATCAGGTGACACACAATGATTCCATTCAACTACACGTTAAGGCTGCCACCTGGGCACTTTGGCTTCCCCATGACTCTGAATTTAACGGACCAAGAAGAGAGTTATGGTATTGGCCGGGGTGATCAATCCTGACTACCCAGACGGAAATCACTACTATATCACAAGGGAGGTCAGAAAGAGTATGTCTGGAATACAAGAGATCCCTTTGTGGAGCCTCTTAATATTACCACGCTCTATGATTTAGGTCAACAAAAAACGATAGCAACGCAATCCAGGCAGAACTACTAATGGCCCAGGCCCCTCAGGAATGAAGTTTTGGGTCATCCCACTAGGTAAAGAACAAAAAAACCAGCTGAGGTGCTTGATGAAGGTAAAGGAAATACAGGATGAATAATAACAGAAGGTAGTTATAAATTCCAGCTACGGCTACATGGCCAGTTACAGAAATGAGTACTGTGACTGTCATGTGTAATATTTCCTCCTTATTTTGCTATGAATACATTTGTGTGTGTGTGTGTGTGTGTGTATGTATATATATATATATATATTAAGCAAATATCTTTGATTCTTTCTTCTCTTCTTCCTTTATTATGTAACATAAGATGTATTAACTTTTTATCAGTACTTAAGTATTGTTAATTTTATATCATAGTATTTAAATTACAGGATATCAGGAGAAAGAGTAAACATCACTCAAGGACTTTACCTTCTCTTCTGTGGAAGGCGTTAGTGTGTTTTGGGTTGCACATAAGATTGTTGTATCATGTTAGGTTAAATTATGGTCTTATTATTGTCTTTATTTGGAGATTTAAGGACATGGGTATGGGTGCCAAGTTGATGAGGAGTGGAGTTGTGATGGAAAATTTTATGTGTCAACCTCGCTGGGTTAAGGGATGATCAGATAACTGGTGAAACATTATTTCTGGGTATGTCTGTGATGGTGTTTGCAGAAGAGGTTAGTTTTTGCATTAGTAGACCGGGTAAAGATCACCTTCACCAATGCAGATGAGCATCATCCAGTCAGCTGGGGGCCTGAATGGAACAAGAAGGCAGAGGAAGGCAGGACGCGGCGGTGTGCCCTGTAGTCCCAGCTACTCCGGAGGCTGAAGTGCGGGGATCGCTTGAGCCCAGGAGTTCAGCACCAGATTGGGTAACATAGCGAAACTCTATCTCATGAAAACACAAAAGATTAAAAAACAGGCAGAGGAAGAGCTAATTTGGTCTCTCTGCCTGAGCTGAGACATTTATCTCCTCCTGCCCCTCAGACATTGATGTTCCTGGGTCTTGGGCTTTCTGAGTCAGACTGAGAGTTACACCATTAGCGCCCCAATTCTCAGGCCCTCTGATTTATACTGAATTACACCACTGGGTTTCCTGGTTCTCTAAACACAGACAGCAGCAGATCATGAAACTTCTTGGCCTCCTTCATGCAGGAGCCAATTCCTATAAAAAAATCCCTTCTTATATATATCTATGTATATCCCATTGGTTTGTTTCTCTAGAGAACCCTGAGTCATATAATCCCCTGTGACTCTTGTACACACCTCTCTTTTCTTACCTATGATCTCATCTTTCAGTGTCTTTTAAAATCCCTGTCTTGATCGTGAGCTCCTAGAAGTATGAGGAGCATATTGTAGGTGCATGATAAGTGTTAGTTGAGAGAACAAATGACTTTTACAATTAGTAAAGTTGACCAGTACCAGCATTTATTTTAAAATAATAATTTTAAAATTCATTCATTCATTCATTCATTCATCCGTCCAGAGCAGGAATATAGGTGAACCAATAAAACAAAACAAAACAACCCACAATTCCCAACAGGACAAAAGACAATCTTGGTCTCAGCTACCTCATCTGTTAAATGGTTATATTTGTTATGAGGACTAAATCAATTTACATACATGTATATGCAGATACACACATGCAGATATATTAAGTGTTTAGAACAATGATTATCATATAGTGAATACTCTAAATATTTATCTTTTTGTGTTTTATCAACTCCTCTGTGTTACTGGCCATCTTCTCAACAGTCTGCAGTAAAGGGAATGTTTAGGATTATAGTCAGGTAGAACTCAAAACATCTTTAAAACCTATCCACTGAGACATGAACTGAGGAGGTTTGCAGTTATTGCCTCACTCTCCCGGGGAAGAAATAAGAGTAAATGGGTGTGCTGCATCCTGGGCCCCACCCATGGCAGGCTCTGCCTACCAGAAGGTTCTTCCTCATGGTGCTGCCTCCTCATGGGCCTGGATATATCTGATCACACGATGAACACTGTTTATGAAAAATTATTTGTAGGAAAAAACTTGAGGCCTAATAATGTTATTTTCTTTCAGAGATGGTCTCTGTTTGCTTCTGTCAGGTACTTGTGGGCACTAGCAAGCTTGAATCTCTTTAATCCAATTTCCTGGCTTGAGATTTTCATGGCTACACAGGTAACTTCAAACTGGTGAAGGCTGTACTTCTTGTTTGCCCTTTCTCTTAGGGGAAGTCTTGTGGGGTCCCAGGTCAGAAAGATGAGTGATTTTCTAGTTCTCTAACCTGGGTGGGCCCTGGACTCCAAATTGTGCCCTTCCAGTCCCAAGAGGCTATCAAAAGCAAAGGCTAGCCTCTCTGAACTTTTCCTGTCCTCCTGTCTCCAGTTCCACTCTCCCCTGAGCTAGCCATAGAAACTAGAATCCTTCTTCCCCAAGCCAGGTCATAGAAACCAACTCCTTTTCCTCAAAGCCAGCCATAAAACCTAAAAATATTACTCTAACTTTCCCTCTGCCTTTCTGTGTAAAAACTGGCTGTAAAGAAATGATCTGACCTACCCTGTTTGGCTGTAGGTCATGGATGCTCATTTCAGAGAGGGCTCCGCCCATACCCAGAGGAAGGAATGCATGCTCAGAGAGGCCAAGAACAATCTATACAGACAGGCCTTGCTGGGTTTCCCCACTCAGTCTATTAACGTTAGATCACCCCCTTTTTGTCCAATCACATTCCTACACAGCTGACCATACTTTGTTAAACCTAAGAATAAAAATGGATAATTTCCCTTACATCTTTGGGTCTTCATTCTGAAGGCTCCAGTGCACACATTAAATAAATAAATTTGCATGCCTTCCCTCCAATCAATATGCCTTTTGTTATTTGATTTTTCAGCAAACCTTCAGAGAGCAAAAGGGAAGTTTTTCCTTGGCTCCTGCAATGTCTTTCCTCTCTCCAACACCATCCTACCATCCTTGTCCAACCTGTCATCACCTTTTTCCTGGACCACTGTAATAGCCTTATGAGTAGTTTGCCTGCATCCAGCCTTGACCCCTTACAACCTGCTTCTCATACTGCAACTAATCAAATTTTAGAAGCACAACTTTCTCTGGTCCAGCCATGTGGACTTTTGTTCTTTTAGGTCCTCACACCACAGGGCCTTTGCACAGGCTTTGCCCTCTTGATACAAGGTGGCTTTTACCCTCTCCACTTTTTGTAAATAGCTCTTACTTACCTTTAGATCTCAGCTCAGTCTTCACCATTTTAGAGATACTTTCCTTAACCATAGGAAAATTTCCTATTACAGATTATCTCCTCTCTTTCATATTAATAGCATTCATCACTGCTGCCATGTTATTTGAAGGATATTTGAGTGTTGGCTTCTCTCATTAGAATGTAAGCACCCTGAAAGTGGAGCTCTTTTTTGGCTCACTGTTGTATTCCCAGCATGCAGGACAGTGCCTGGCACTTAGTGGTACTCAATAAGTACTGCTAAGTGAGTAAATGAATGAATGCATGCAGGAACAAATGAATGAGTGAATGCCTTGCAGGGGTGGGTAAACTGCAGCCTTCTGATTTCAAGATTGTTCTTTTTCAAGCACTATAGGAAGCAAGAAAAGCTTTATCTTTCTCTGCCGCACCCCTTTTAATAAAAGGATTTGTTGTGTAAAATTTGGATTCAGTCAAAAAGCTGCACTTAGGGACCTGGAAGACCACAGGTGGCCTTAAGGCTGCAGGTTCCCCAGCCCTGTTTATTCACACCTCACAAGTTCCAAACCACACAACTCTGGGGGCTGCTGGGGGCTGCCTGTGGTGGGCCTGCAAAGTGGTGACTTCTCACATTGGTGGTTTCCTTTGCCTGCACGTTGAGCTGGTGAGTGGGAAGCCTCTTTCTGCAGCTGGCTCGGGAACAGAATTTATTGAGTGTCCAGACTCCAGATCTGCTGTCTTCCTGGTCCCCACTTTGATCGCTAGTTTAAAAAAAAAAAAATGTGTGATTGATCCTAATTATTTACCCCCTGAATTGGCTCTGAAGAGAGAAGGGATGCACTCTAAAGCCCAGCAGTCTCCACTCTGCCCTCGCACCCCAATCTCCACACAGCGACACCCCCCCAGCCTCAAGCCGCCCTCTCTGCAGGAGAGTCATCTTTTCCCCACCTCTTCACATTTGCAGTCAGAGGGCCTTTCCATCCTCCCCCACTGCACCATCGCCATGAGGGGCTCAGACTTTCCCGTCAGTCCCCCGTAGTGGGCAACACTTCTTTTGTCCTCACTGAACATCTATTTTAAACTTCTTCCACTCTATTGTGTAATACATACTTTCTCACTAAAGAAACTTTGGAAAATGAAGACAAGTAGAAAAACCCAAGTCACCTAAGATGTCACACTCCCCAAATAAATCATGTTCATAGTTTGATGTATTTTCTTCCAAATTTTTCCATGCATGGGTGTTTTTTAAATACAGTTGTTATTACATAGCATGTGAAATTTTACATTCTACCTTTTTCACTGATGATGTCATAACATTTCCTAGCTTTAGAATCCATAATTCTTTTCTTTTTCCAATTCGAGAATTTAATACATAAAAGAGGAGCAGATGAAAGAAAACAAAACTCAGAAACTCTGAGTTCTAATTTTGTCTCTGCCATGTTCATTGTACAGCCAGAGACAGGATACTTAACATTTCGAGGGGTCGGTTTCCTCCTTTGAAAAAGCATTGTGTTACCACAGTGGAATAGAATGTCACTTTTGCAACTCAAAACCCAATGAAAACAAAAAGTACCATAGAAATGAAAAATAACATTTACATGTAATGGATTGATTTGGGGTTATTTTGTCTCCTACTTTTAAAGCAAATTTTGTTAAATGGGGGAAAAAAATCCCAATTCATTCCTATTTTTAAAACTTGGTTTTTTGTACCTGGAATGCAGTGATAGAGTTGCTGATTTGTGAAGATGTGAAGCGTAGCAAAGAGAAAAGGATAAAGTCTGAACTTCTCCTGTTGACTAATGTACATAAAGTCTAGTAGGGTAAAAAGAAATTGAGGCAACTAGTGGAGTTTTCAGGATCTGAAGTCACTGTTATTTTGAGATGAAGAATCGGATCAATAAAATTTCCAAACCATAACAATGCCATCTCAAGTTACATATCCCTACCAAAAAAGGTCTAGATTTTAAAAAACCAATGAAAACCATGAAAGACATTTTAGACTCTTTCGAAAAGGTGACCTTGTAAACATTTTAAAAATAATAACTTGCACATAAACCCTAAAAATATGTCAAATTGTGGGGAAGAGGAGGAGGTAAATGATAGAATCCATAATTCTTTTTTTTCCATCTCTTTTTTTAATTTCAAAATATTATGGGGGCACAAGTGTCTTTGGTTACACGGATCACTTTTGTTATGCTCGAGTCAGGGTTGTAAGTGTGCCCGTCATCCAGACAGTGTTCATTGTTCCCGTGAGGTAGATTCGCGCCCATCCCCTCTTCCCATCTCCCCCTGCTTGATTTCCACTGAGTTTTACTTCAGAATCCGTAATTCTTAAAGTCTTTTCACTTAACCTGTGGTCAGAACCTTAGGTGTTTCCAGAATTTGATTATTGCAAATAGCAAAATAATAACATGTTTTTATATGCGAATCTCACGATGCCTTTTTCTTTTAAGATAGTAAAGAAGATTTTATTCCAGGAGGGATGAATACAATGGGGCTTTGTAGTAGGGAACAGAGATCTGCTCAGCCCCTCACAATGCCTTCATTTATTTATTTATTTTTGAGACAGGGACTCACTTTGTTGTCGGGTTGGAGTGCACTGGCGCAATCACAGCTCACTGGAACCTCGAACTCCTGGGCTCCAGTGATCTCCTGCCTCAGCCTCTGGAGTAGCTGCGACAGGACCACAGGCATGCACCTCCACGCCTGGATCACACTGCCTTTTTGAGACAAGGTGTTAGTAATTCTCGGTCCCATCCTTGCCCAGCAAGCATTTGTTTTTAAGTCCTTCAACGCTTTAAACACTAGGGAGGATCTCCATTCAGGATATGCATCAAGGAACACCTTAAAAGCAGCCCTTCCGCTCTCCCCTCCCTACGTTTTTTATTTCATTAAAAAGGAGGTCCATTCAGCTTTAAGAAACAATGGTGATGCAGCACCTCTTGTATTCTCCTGGATAGAGCTGGAACACACTCTACTAAGTGAAGTATCCCAGCAATGGAAAAACAAGCACCACATGTACTCACCATCTAATTGGCATTAACGGATCAACACATAAGTGCACATATAAGAATAACATTTATTGGCTGTTGGACGGGGGGGGGGAGGAGGGGACGGGTATACACATACACAAAGAGTGCGATGCGCACCATCCGAGGGATGGACACGCTTGAAGCTCGGACTTGGGGGGGTAGGGGGCAAGGGCAACATACGTAACCTAAACATCTGTACCCCCATAATATGCTGAAATTAAAAAAAAAAAAAGGAGGTCAGATGTCTTTTTTATAGAAGGCCTTTTGTTCTTAGTGCCCGTCAATACATGCGTGGATTAATAAAATGTGGTATATGTATACCATGGAGTTCTACTCAGCCACAAAAGACAACGGTGATCTAGCACCTCTTGTATTATCCTGGAAAGAGTTGGAGCCCATTTTAAGTGAAGTAGCCCAAAAATGGAAAAATAAGCACCACATGTACTCACCATCAAATTGGTTTTAACTGATCAACACTGAGTGCACATACAAGAATAACATTGATCGGGTGTTCGGCAGACGGGAGGTGGGAGGAGGGGATGGGTATATACACATATAATGAGTGCAATGTGCACCGTCTGGGGGATGGACACTCTTGAAGCTCTGACTCGGGTAGGGGGCAAGGGCAGTATATGTAATCTAAACATTTGTACCCCCATAATATGCTGAAATAAAAAAAAAAAGGAGGTAAGTTCTGCGGAGATGCGGATCATGTCCGCATTAATTGCCAGACGGACCTGGCAGATTTATTTTCAATAAATATTTGTGTAATGAATCAGCCAACTTTGAAGGTTTGCGAATAACTCCCTCATCCCCCATCCCCCACCCCCTGACTCCAAGTCTCTCGTACTACATCTAAAATGTGTCTTCAAGCTCAGTTTCTCCATCAACAGGGGCTCTTCACAAGCCTTAAGGCCTAGGCATTTCTCTTGCAGCACAAGAGTGTAAATGAAGCTTGGCCAGAGGTCCTTGTCCTTGTGCCACACACACTTCTGAGTCTCCATCCATGGTGCCTGCCAAACACGGTCTCTACCTGGATCCTTTGCCTTTGTGCGCTTTGACTTTCAAGTCCTGTGGATTCACGCCTGACCCTCTGGGAAACTGTGGTCAGGCCTGCCACAACTGCCCATGAAAGTAGTTCACGAGGAGCCAAATTCAAGAGTGCAGACAGCATGTCTGACTGATCAGTGTAAGCTCAGCACAGTGCCAGACACACAGCCGATAAGTCAATGAATATATCCATTTTTGGCAGCTACATCTGCTTCTGCTGGACATGTCTGTCTGTTCTGTTCTTCTTGCCCTCTTGGCAAGCAGACTCTTGGCTATATTTCTGACTTGGGTATATTCCTGACCTCCAAACCCTGGGATGGAATGAGACTCCAGGCTCTGACCTGGAGTCATCATTAACATGACAGAGGCTGTCATTCATCCCTGTGACTCTGAATTTACATTTCTGCGGAGACACTTCTAAGCCCTTTTCTTGAGGTTGGCCGCACATTCCCAGTCACATTTCCAGGAAGGGATAGTCACACATTTTGGGTGCGAGGAGATTTCTCATCGGTGGGTAGAATTACAAACTCTTAAGTCCAAAGGAGCCTAAAGGATGGTTTCTTCTGGAAGGAAGTCAGTGTTCCTCATTCTTCCTTGATATTTCTGGTCAAATCAGTGAATTCTTTTGATGGCTTTGTTTAAGTCAATACTTGACGGAGTGGACTGCTCTCTAGATGACATTCTCGTAGCTAAACAGCCTGGGTGTGTCTGGTGCGGTGGGCAGTGAGTGAGGATCCTCCATCTGCAGGCAGACATAAGGAAGCACAGCGCTGGAGTGAGCAGGGCTCTGGATCTTCCATGGGGACCCTGCCATCCCAGACACTCTTTATTTCCAAGGTCACCCAACCCAAACTTTCTGCCATGCTGGCTCCTAATCACACCTAGCTTAGAAAAACTATTATTTCAGTTTAATCCACATATGCCTTACTGAATGCTTAATAAACTAAACTTTCCTTGTGATAATGCATCAGAACCAACCTTTTCTATCACTAAGCAAATGGCTTTAATGATCCCCACTTTTCAAATCTGTTTGGGAGAGGAAGGGAAAGGAGACAGAAACATACCATTGTTCTGCCAAGTGTGATCTGTGACGGAATAAGCCTTGAAGGGAGTAGTTTAAGTGGGAGGAGACGCAAATCGGATGTAAAATAGCTAGACTAAGAAAAAAAGTGAAAATCTCTTCCTCTTCTAGTTTACTGGTGGCTCGGGAGCAAGCTGGAGTCCCCTCCCCTGCTGTCCCTCTCCTCATCCCAGGTACAGCCTGGACCATTCCTTTTTTCTCATCCATGACCTCAGTCAGAAGCCTTTTGATTTTCTCTATAATTCCTATCTGGAACGTCTCTCCTATTCTATTTGTTTCAGATTACCCCCATTTGACTCTTAAAACACAATTCTCTTCTATTCCCCATATTCTTGTGTAACCCTAAGCAGAGAGAATGGGGAACTCTTGGGGTACCTTTTAATACCAAAGAATATGAGATCCTCAGGACACAAGAAATTTTAACCTAAACATGAACCAGGAAATGGGATGAAACAATTAAGGTGAAACTCAGCTCTGAAGCCTTTTACCTTTTCTGGTATCTGCACAGTGAAATAAAGCGTATTCACTGGGTCTTCCTTTGGGATGGTTTCCTATTGAAAAAGAAACAACAAACGAAAGAAATTATCACCCACCTTCTGAGTCACAGAGACAAGGCAGGGAGATATTCAGAATCGAGAGAAGGGAAAGCAGAGGTGGGCAGTGGGATGTGCTTGTGCTGGTGATGCTCTTATAATAAGTATTGACAACTTTTTCAGGAATCCACTGCATTATTCTTAAACTGTGCTGTGTTTAAATGAACCTCAAAAATATATAAGATATATAAGTCTGATATGAGCTACAAGCCATGGATCTCCTGAGGTGGTTAAAGGATAATTTGGAATAATATTCTCGATATTGCAAATAAACTTTCCCAGCAGTTGAAGGGCCCTTGGAGAAAATCGGTAAGGATGACTGAAGCAACAAAACAAAACAAAATAACAGTAACAGTAACAACAATAACAAAAGCTCCTTCCCCACTGGAGAAAAATATCCTGGGTTGGTTAAGTTTATTCCTGAACATCCAAGGTAGTCCTGCAGCCTCCTGGGATGTGTCTCAAGCAGGGGAAGAGAAAGGATGGTGATAAAGTGATACATCTTTTCTTAAACCAGCTGAGTGGAGCACAAAGCAATCTCTCCCATAAGGAAGGAAGGAGATTCCGGAATACTAATGACTTTGAAGAGGAAAAGTAATGTCTCCTCTTTGAAGGGGGTAAATGTAGGTAAATGTTGTAGGTATGTGTAATAAGATGCAACTTGATCAATAGACATCAAAGGCTGGAGTGAAACTGGGGTTTTGAGGCTCCAAAGTATTTTTATTTCTTCATTAAATGGGCCATTATGGAAAAGAGCTCTATAACCTCTAAAGAGCTAGCCCATTCTGGGCTGCAATGATTGGTCCTGGGGAGCCTTTTGAAGTTGTCTAGTCTACTTACTTCATGTCTCCAAATTGCCTTTTCTTTAGACTCTATTCTTATGATTTTCTTTTCAGAGGGTTTCCTATGAATTACATTTGTGTCCACTCACTTCAGCTCTGTGACCCGCACTTGGGAAGCCTTGAGTATAGGCCCAGAGCCACCACAGGCCCTCTAAGCCTTCTCCTGAGAGCTCCTTGAGTCATCTCAGAGAGAAAAGGCATCTCTCGAGCAATCAGTCTTCTGACACCATGACTCCAGCATCATGTCGAAGTCACACTTGTCTACCCACTGCTTTATGCAAAAGGAATCTGGCCTTCTGAGTGGCCATCGTGGACTGTGGAGGGAAGGGGTGATTCCATGAACCACAGCATGAACACTACTGGTTGGGTCAGAACCAGGTGCTCTGAGGCCACCAACTTCTGCACAGAAGAGAATCCATGAAGACTTAAGGGAAAGGCACAGGCGCACTGGGTTTTAAGGGCTATATAGCCTCACCGCCCTCCCCAGTCCCATGTTGCCCAAAGCCATGGAAACATCTCAAGTTAAAAAGGAGAGCCTCAGAGAGAGGGTCAGGTCCCAGGAAAGATAGGAAAGGACTCACATGATTGTAAGAGATTGTGTCGTACTCTGTGGTCTCTCCAGAATGGGGACAGAAGTTAGGAATTTCATGATGAATGTCTGTTGTCTTCTTCTCTTCAATGGACTCTAAAACCAAGTTGGGAGAGAATGAAAGCCTATCTCTCCTACCACTCATCACCCCCACTGGCCCACCATCCCTTCTGGATGACCCACTCAGGGTGACCAACCACCCTTGTAACTGAAGGGTTATCTGGGACAGACTTTCAGTACTAAAACTGGGAAAATTCCAGACAACCAGGACGAATTTGTGATCCTTGTTACTTTATTTCCTGATCTCTGCACAAAGGTGGCCAAAGTGGGATGCAGAAATGTCAGAAATGCTTTCAGAGGGCTTCCAGAGGGGAAGGGAGATCTCAAAGTCTGCAGTTTGAACCCTACTGATGCTCAGGTCCCTCCCAACACCCCACATGGACAATGTCAGTGGGAGCCTGAGAAGACAAATCAGCAGGGTTTAGGGACACAGAGCACGGGGTGCAGCTGAAGAGAGTCAGGAAATGCTTCTCCAGGAGGAATGTGTCTGGACTGAGGTGGAAAGTAAAGAGAGGTCAAAGATTGATTTCACAGAGAGGACTGGGACAGGTTTAGGGGCTCTGACAGGGATGAGGATAGGAAGGGCTGACTGGAGGGTGCTGGTCTGTGGGGACCTCAGAATTGGGGGCCATTGCCTCCTAGGTCAGAGGAGCAGAGTCAGCAGTGCAGGGCCTGTGTCAGAAGAAGGGCCACATTTGTAAGTCCCTCTGGGGGAAAGAGAGGAGTGGGCCCTGGAAAGGGAACTGGGAGGGCCATGTCCTCAGGAGAGAAGATGAGGACTCCAGCACTCTCTCTCCTCCAGAGCTAAGGAGTGCAAGCTGCCTATGTGCTTCCCGATGGCCTCTTCGTCTCTGACCTCAGCACCAGCACCAAGCCTGGCACACAACTCCATAAATGCTTGAATGAGGGTAAGTACAAAAACAGTACATGTTCTACCTTTTCCTTTCTCTCTCCGCATGCTCAAAAGAACTAGCCCCATTAAAAGGGGACTGAGCAGGATGGGCACCAACAGGAAATGCAGGAGGACCATGGAGGAATCTGGGACACCTTTAAAGAAAGAACGGGTGGAGGCATGGGGAAAGGAGAAAAGTCAGCTTGGGAAAATGACCCAACTTTTGGAGCACCTTTCACCTTCCTCCCAGCTTGGTGACTTCCCAAAGTGGCCTCCAGTTTTCACACAGGGCCTGTTCCCATGGGGACCAGGAACTGAAGAAGGTATAGGCCCTGGGGTCAGAGGCTTCTGTAGAGAGGGGAGAGGCAGTCACCTTCACAGAGCTTCCTGACAAGGATGGGGTTGGAGAAGTTGCTGCTGACGGGGTTCCTGGCCATGCAGATGAAGGTCATGTCCCCTTCCCCTCGTCTCCAGGAGACAGGGAGGATGGAGCCATCAAGGGTCTCATTGGCTGCTTGCCCCAGGGCCTCCCAGCTGTAAGTCACATCCTCTCCTCCATTTGCCATAGAGCATGTCAGGTTGGTTGTGCAGGTGCCATTCTTATTGCTCTGCAGACCTATGGTGACTTTGGGCTTTGACAGGTGCTCTGTGAAAGAGAAAGGACAACCAGGGATGGAAATCCTGCCTGTAGCTCTCCTTTCTCTGAATTATCCTTGGATACCTTGGACCTGAATCACCCTGGGAGCTCTGGAATGTAGAGCAAGCAGCAATTCAGAGCAGAATTCTCATTCTTATCTGGGAAAAGGAACTATCTAGGTCTACTTGCCTACAGCTATATAATAATATTCATGATAATGATAACAGTAACAACAAAAACAGCAATAATAGAAAAAATAATGCAACAAGAACATAGCTGCCACCATGCATAGCCACGTGGCAAGCACTATGCTAAATAAATTGTAAATGTCAGCTAATTTTATCTCTTTTAGAGGCCCATTATTCCTTGTCCTCAGACTTCCTTTAAGAGACTTTCGCTTTTCCTCTCAAGAGAGAATAATATTAAAACAACACTTTTAGTCCCCCTCTCTATCTTGGGCTCACTCCCCTCCCTCAGAGGATGAGCAATTGGTTCATTGGTGAGATGATGAGTGTCTGATACCTACCAACTACCTTCTTCTATGCATGGGTTTGAGCTGTTAAAAATTGCTGTTCAAATGTGGTTTGCCCTTTTCCTTCCTCCCCCAGCTGGTTAGCTTGAAGAATGTATGTCTTCTGTTCAAATACACATGTATAACCACATGTATATGTGATCAGGTGCTTGGCCTACCTCCTACAAGCAAGTCTGGAGGTCCATCTCCTCATGTCCCTGACCCTGTGGCCCAGTGAGGGAGGCAGCTATTCTCCTTGTAGCTGGCTGAACAACTGTTTCATAATTTCAGCTTCCCTGGATGGGCACCAAGCTCCAGACTTGGCAGGGAGGTATTTCTCCTATCTAGCTTTACAGGAAATAAAGCTGATATTTTTATCTTCTTTCTGATTCTGGTGTCTATTTATCAATTGGCTGGAATCCGCAGAGGAAGGGGTGTCATTGATCCTTATACCCAATAATTTTCCTAAGGTAGGCATTGCTTTTCTCTCCATTACAGATATGGAAACTAAGACTCGAAGAAATTAAGTAACTTGGCTAAAGTCATGCAACTAGTAAGTAGAGAAGCCAGCATTTGACCTAGATCTATGTGATTGCCATTTTCCATGTGGCCCACCCACCGTACCACACTGCTTCTTACAGTATCTCTGAGTAGGCAGGACCCCAGGGGTCAGCTACATCTACT
The DNA here is from genome assembly GCA_004363605.1 of Indri indri. NCBI lineage: Eukaryota > Metazoa > Chordata > Mammalia > Primates > Indriidae > Indri > Indri indri. The sequence goes on from RJWJ010009324.1 coordinate 23,511, forward strand.
TCATCCATGCAGGAGTCTCCTCTCCCACATTCTTGCCAAGTGTTCATCCAGCCTCTGCTGGAACATCTCCTGTGTCAGGGAGCTCACCACCTCACCAAGGCAGCCATCCACCATCAGAACTGATTCTGCTCACCATAGACATGCAGCACATACTCCCAGATGATAGGAGATGGGGAGAATGAACGGTGTAACTCCACGTGGTAGGCACCTGAGTCATTCTTCATCAGGTTGCTGAGCTTCAGGGAGTGGCCTTTACCTAGGAACTCCATCCTTTCCTTGTTACGATTTTGGGTCACTATGACATTGACTTTTTCGTCTCCCATTGGCTGCACCATGACGAGAATAGTTTTGTTAAAGGTCCAGATAATACTGTCAACCTGCTCTTCTATGGCATTTAGGGGAAAAGTCACAGACCCACCAAGGGCACCGACCAGCTCCTTCAGGGCTCCAGAGGCTGCTGACCCTGCAGACACAGAGAACCATAAAATAAGCCCAAGTCCCTGTCCTTGTCACCAATTATTCACCCTCTTTGGGTCCTGGGAAGATCCTGAGAAACCCACTCAGTTCAACACAATCAGCCCCTGGGAAACCCATCAGAACCGCTCTCTCATGAAAGCATTGAGATCAGAACTTTCTGCCTGAAAAGGGTGACTGCAGGTGACCCTCCCCCACTTTTCCCAAAGACCTCTGACTGGGAAGACCAAGCTCTGAGGTAGACCTGAAAGTGCAGCTCCATCTTTAACAGGTTCCTGTGAGGGGAGAAGTTACTGCCCAAGTCTCCCATAGGATTGCCAGTTTGTGCCTAAGAGAGCCGGTGGAAAGGCTTGCTTGACCTGGGGCAGTGGTTCTTAGGCACAGATCAGGATGTTGGGAGGTGAGCTATATGTTCCTAATAATGGTGATAGCTTAGAAATTTGAGCGTGATTTGTCTTTCTATTTTATGGTAGATTAGAGTGGATTCAAGGTCATCCCCAAGTGAGATTCTCATTCGCTTGCATTCTAATATGCTTCCTTGAGTGTGAAGAAAAAAAGTGAGTGACAGGGAGCTCTGCAATATGTCCAGGCTAACTCATGATGCTCGTCACAAACTATTAGGAATTGTAGCAGGGTTTTACTTCCACGAGAAATTTTTGTTTCACCGTGATCTCAGTTCACCCCAGAGAGCACGTCTTGTAAATAATCACCATGCGTTATGTGGCTCTAGGTGAAAAACTGTTAAGAGTATCAGCTGAAGAAACTCCCAGAAGTGTTAAACTGAGCCCTTCCAGTGAATAGGTGTGGAGAATGAGTCATCTTCTGCCTATTAAAATCTGAGAAGCAGACTCTGCGGGCAGCACAGAGCACAGAGCAGTGAGAGAATTTAGATTCGGACTAACAGTTTAAAAACATCTACTGTGAGCTGGTTTAACTCTTGAAACAACCCTTAGAGGAAGGATTCTTATACCCCCATCTTACAGATCAAGAACCTGAGGCACAGTGGGGTTAAGTGACTAATCAAACTACAGAGTCAGCAGGTGGCAGAGCCCACATCAGTACCCACGGGGTTGAGACCTTAAAGGGCATATTTTACAGATGAAAAAGCTAAGTAGCAGAGACAGAAAGAATTCATTCAAGGCTGATAGAAAAGGTAAAACTAAAATTAAATCTTTAAAGGTGTTCTCCTTAAAAGTACAAAACCCAAAGTTATTTCCCCTCCTGACTCCTAACGTAATGTGTCCAGTTGAAATTAAAAACCCAGCAAAATGGCCAAGCTATAGAATCCTGACAGTTGTGTTATAATGATGCCACTGCAACTCTATGTTAGTCCTTCTGTGGATCCTATGCGCTTTTGCTGAAATTTTAAAAATTATATTTTATGACCATGTTGGTATAAAAATGAATTTAATCCAGGCTGGATTCATTATATATTCATTCTTATTATTGTTGTTATATTCATTTTTCTGGCTCTTTACAGAAAAAGTTTGCTAACTCCTGATTTAATGAGAAAACTGAGATTCAAAGAAAACCTAAATAATTTATCCAAGGGCACAAAACTAGTTAAGTGATGATTTGAGGATTTAACCAATGTCACTCCAGCTCTGGGACCTGGACTCTTTCCACTATGGCTCAGTTGGAAGGTCCCTGGCATTTGTACTAACTCTAGTCCACTCCCTCACTCCTCTTCCCCAAACCCCTAAGGGGCTCAGGTATCAACTCCAAAGCCCTTGGGCCCCATTGAGTCTCAATTTCCCTTCATGTTCTTCGGCGACCTTCTCTCAACCATAAGTTACTCTATCAATACCTCAGGGTGAGGAAACCTCATGCTACAGAATGTTGATCTACTGCCTTGATTACAGGTTTGAGGTCTCTACCAACTTTTTACTAAGTTTATCTCCAAAAGTACTGATTTCTCTTCCTGGGTAAATATCTTTTAGGAGCTGATTCCTATTTTCAATCATTTTCCTCCTACAATGTATCAGTTAGTGCATATACACTTTGGATCACTCGAGCCTTTATCAAATCATCCTGTTAATTAATATGATTTTTCAAAAAGCTGTCCCTCTCTACTTCCCTAATATTAAGGCCAGAATGGTTTCTGACTACTCTCTCTTTAATCATCCCAAGTGACATCAAAATAGTCCCAGTAGATACTACAGACAAAATCAAGTTTATTTAGTTATTTCTTTTTTCTCTGTACTTTAATAAATGCAAAAATTTTGAATTTTTCATCAATTAATTAATGCATTCATTCTTTTACTTCAACAACAGAGATGGAAAGGGTGAATATCTTGAAGTCAAATAAAGATTGGGTATTACTTGTTCCCAAGTGGATGCAATCCCTAGACTTAGGTCAACGTTCGAGTAATTTTCTTTTCATATTAGGTTTTGGAGAGATGTTTAAGGTGGTGGCTTTAGCTCATTAGCATGCGTGCATGTGTGTATTTAAGCTGTGAGCAATTACTCTTTTCATCCTTCCACACATATGGTGCTACATTCTCGGGGTAAATGCCGAGAGATGCGAATTGTGTGGGGGTATAAGCAAAGCCTTGTTCCTTCTTAGGATGAAATTCATTGTTCCTTATTAGAATGAAATTGGAGGATGACATAGGCCTAGATGGAGTATATTGTTCCATTGTACAATTGTTCCATATTGTATTAAGTGTATCTTCAGGGTGAGAAGAGTTGTCATGAAAGAAGAAGGCAGCTCTGTGCCGTTCCCCAATGTGGGCTTAGAGGACAGGGGGGCAGGGTTGGAGAGTCCAAACTAGTTTTGTTTCTTCTTCCCAGTTGACCAGGTAAAAGGATCCAGAAACAAGACATTTCTCTTTTCAGCCATCTGAGGCTGAATTGCGTATCCCCTTTTTGTGATGGTTTTGCACCTGCAATGTGTGATACCACAGACTTTGACCATATCTAAGCAGGTCATCTTGTCTCGTTTAGTCATTCCTTCCTTCAACAAGAATTTATTTAGTTGTTTAGGAGCTGAGGATACAATTAGGGGGCAAGACAGTCATGGTTCTTGTGCTCATGGAGTTGGGAGACAGGCATTTAATAAATAACTGCGTGTGTTATGAAGAGGGAAATAACGGGCACTGTGGGGACGTGCAATGGGGGGACTTAACAGGATCTGCGGGATCAGAGGACACTCTGGAGAATGAGTGGCCGCCAACATCTGCCTACCGAGCACCGGAGGATTGGGACCCGTGAGGTTCATCCGCTCTCCTCCGATGTCCGCCTGCCACCTAGTCAGTGCAGTGACTGCTGTGACTTGCCTCCTCTTCATCCATTCCACCCTCTCCTTTCGTATGTAGCAGCCAAACGGTTTGGGTAAGAATGACTGGCACCGGATCAGGTGGTACCCTCCTCTGGCGCAGTAATCAGTTCAGGGGTTGATCTGAACTGGGTACGACCTGGGTCCATCATACCTGAGAGAAGCCCAGGACGTTTGCTTTGAGGCCAGGGTGAGGACACAATGCTACGAAAGGGTGCGAAGTGGAGGACCGCTGCCCACTCGCCGTGGCCAGACAGGCAACCAGGCCTCCGCCCTCTCTGGGCCTCAGTTTACTCTCTACCCCACGCTGTTGTTTGTGCCTTGTCCTCCTCTCTGTGCATCTAAATCTCATTCGAAGCCTAATTCAAAGCCCTTCCCTGGGGAAGTCTCCTACTCTTCCTCACACCCATACCCTGAAAATTTACCACGAATGTCGCTTCATTCTCACTTTAAATTCTCCAGAAAGAAATACCCCCTAGGTGGTGATTGGATACACCATCTTGCTGTGAATTAGCCAATGAGTGATCTGTAAGGATTAGGTCCCAGATCATCAGTGATGGAGTCATGGGGTCCTCCCCAGAGAGGGGTGGAGATGGCTTCGCCTCCCCTCAGTACGCAGCTGTGTGAAAAAGGGCTCTGGCCCAACCAGGAGTCAGGACACCTGGGTCCCTCCATCGTCCTAACTCCAGCAATAAACACCTGGTATCACCCTGCAGTTTGCAAGCCACTATAGGGGGCATTCTCTCTCTTGATCCTTAGAACAGCTCCGGGAGATAGAGGTCAAGCCCTAAGGCCCAAAGAAGAAGTGGAAGACATGGAGAGAGAAGTTAGTTAGTTCCTCTTCCTCAGAGGTCTGTGTTCTTTCCACCACGGCCTCACCACTTACCACTTCAAGTTTTCATTTCTGAACTCTCACAGGGGAAAAAACACCACCTTTGTTTGCCAGGAATTTGGGGAGAATGAATGTGAATACGGATTTGAAAGCATTCTGAGAAGCACAGAGTGGCCTAACAACACGAAGGGAGTGGGGAGGCAAGGACCACAAGTGTTATCATGAGTCAGGCCTTGAAGAGGCTTCCCACTTTTTGGTTTTATTTCTGCCAGGAAGGCTAAAAATGAGAAACTGACATTCCCCAAACACTTTCGGATGGCTTGCCAGCAAGGTGAGCCAGCAGGTTAAGGCGGCAGTGAACATTCCCCAGTCAACCTGCCGCGGGAGGTGGAGGGAGCTGGGGCAGGAGACCCTTGGCCTTCTGCCCTGGTCAAGACTCAGGCGTTCTGGCATCGGGAGAGTCAGCTCTGAGATGCCCTCCATAACAGGAAGGGACAACAGCTTCTCCCCCTTGCCACCTCTTTGGGGGACAGGAAGAGAAGAGGAGTTGACAACCCAGGGAAAGGCTGGGTTGTCAACTCCTCTTCTCTTCCTGTCCCCCAAAGTTTCGCGAGTCAAGTGGAAGGAAGGAGCCAAATTACAAGGAAGGTGCATTATCGGTGCAGCCAGTACCAAAGGGCAGTGATGCAGCGGGGTGACTGAGGGCAGGGCAGAGTGGAAAGCCCAGCTCCTGCTGGCCAGTCCTGTCTTCAGGCACCTCTCCCAGCACTTGGTGCCTCTGTCAGAATGCACCAGTGTGTTGTGGCACCTTCCTCATGGAAACCATGGACCAGAGCACCTCGGATCTGGGAGGAATCTTAGAGATTACTTAGTCCGATCCCACCCCCCAGATGAAGCGGCTGACGTTCAGAGGGTTATGGTGATGTTCCCAAGTCAGTGTAAGGCCAGGATCAGGAACCAAGGCTCCTGAGGCAGGATTTCCCAAACTGCCTCCACCACCCTTGGAGTCTGTGCTGGTCCCTCGGTGTATTTCTGGGGAGCTCGGGGGGAGGCCTAAGGGTGGCAGGAGGTGATAGGGGCAGAAGCTGTGGGACTTGCCTTCATCGGAGAGGCTTTAGCATTGGAGTCATTATGTGCTGTTTCTGTGTAATATTTCATTTCATGAAAGGAAACCACAGTTTAAAAAAGCAAAACGGTTTGGAAGTTACTGCTTTTTACCCAACTTCTCCTTAACTAGTGTGCTCTGGAAAGAGCGCTGTAAATTAATGCTATTTGAGACGCACACAGAATGGGGGCTCGCAAACCTCCCACTTCACCACACACCTTTCGCAATACTCTAACCCTAATCTACCATGTTTGCATTCAGTCCCCCCACCACTCTGCCCCTCACTCATCTTCTGCCCTTTGTTTCTTCTGGTTCTTTTCAACACTCCCCCCAATACCCCCTCACTCATTTTTTTCTGTTTGCCTTTTATTAATTGTCTCCCCAACACTACTGTATCACTTAATCATCATAAAATATGTGAGGGGGACAGATTATTGTGCCCATTTTCCAGATGAAAATACTGAGGCCACCAGAGCTGCTCCTTGGTCCCTCTGAGCTTGGCCAGGGTGGTTCCCTGTGCATTCACATCCCAGAAGCAGAGCTACCTGTTCTTCTTAAGCCTTTCTAATTCCTACCTTGAACTTATGTACCTGGAGAGGGAAGAAATCCCAGCTGGCTCTCCCAGTGGATAATTCAGCTCAAATACACATTTATTGAGCACCTCTCTGGTGTCAGGTACAGTGTTAGGCAGTTTGGTATGATAAAAAGAGCACCAGCTTTGGAAACTCAATCTCTGCTCTACCTTAAGAAAGCTGTGTAATCTTGCCCAAGAAACTTGACGTCTCTGAACCTGCTTCCTTATCTGTAAAACAAGGATTATAGTATCTCTCTTATAGACTTGTGAGGAGATTGTATGAAAAACACCTTGGATATAGTAGAAGCTTAATAAATGGTCGTTTTTATTATAGCTATTTTGCATTTGATATGTCATTTAAAACATCACAATAATTCTGCAAGTTAGTTTCATAATCTGTTATGCACTTGAGAGGAGCAAGGCTCAAAAGATGAGTAATTTGCTCTCTATAATCAGCTATTAAGTCAAACGCAGGATGTCCTTGACCAGTAACAGGACTCCTTCCACTGCTCTGCCCACTGGAGGTGCTAGGGCAATCTCCAACTCCTTTTGGCCACGGGCAATGTACCACACAAACTTCCCACAGCCTCCAGGAGTGGGGCAGAGGGGAACCCCCATGGCAGATAGTCACAGGTGCACTCTGTTGCCATGGTTCAGGTTTCAGGTGAGAGCCTGGGGCTTTCAAACCCTCTGCCATGCCTTGACCCACCTCACCTCCTTCGAGCTCTATTTCTGACCACCATTTTCATTCAGGAAGTGGTTTTTAATGGGAAAGCCTATTTCAGGACCACCTGCTTAGAATCAGGTGCTTAGGCAAAATTCTGATAAATTCAAGGGTATTAAGAGTTTGCTGATACTGACCACATAGAGAGGCCAGGTGATGGGGAGGGGAGGATTGGGGGAGTTGACTGTCTGTGTGGTCACTTCAGGCAGCTTGGGCACACAGAATGAACCAGTAATACCAAGTCCTCAGAGGGCTACCTCATGGTGGGACTCCATGAGTATGATGACAGGAGGGACATTTCTCATTTATGGGGCCCCTGATCTTTTCTGAGAGCCCTTAGGATAGTAAAATCTTCAAAGATTAGAATATCTGTGACAGCCTAGCACTCTGGGAGGCGGAGGTGGGAGGATCGTTTGAGGTCAGGAGTTTGAGACCAGCCTGAGCAAGAGCGAGACCCCATCTCTGCTAAAAATAGAAAAAATTAGCTGGGTGTGCTAACACCAGCCTGTAGTCCCAGCTACTCAGGAGGCTGAGGCAGGAAGATTGCTTGAGCCCACGGATCTGGGGTTGCTGTGAGCTAGGCTGTTGCCATGGCACTCTAGCCTGGGTGACAGAGCAAGACTCTGTCTCAAAAACAAACCAAAAAAAAAAAAAAAAAAAAGGAATACCTGTGACAGGTGAACAGTCCTTGGTCCTCCATGCTCCATGGGATTAAACAGAAAGTACCTATGGTATGAGTTGTTTTTCTAAGTTGAGACTGATTATATTCCTTGAGTTAAGAGAGAAACTTTAAGTAATTCCTTCTATTTATATCATTGTTATGTATGACCTGTTAAAATGTATTTATAAATGTATTTTAATTAAAAATATATATGTAAACAAATAAATACACACTTGTACAATCTCATTTTGCTTTTAAAGTTGCCCTTAAAGAGTGGGATGGCTGGAAGATAAAGTCTCTAAGGCCCAGGAAAGCTTTGACATTTCTCATCTAATTCATGGCAGACTCTGGATTAGAAAAATTAGGTCTTCTGATGCCCAGCTCCACTTCTTTCAGCCCTTCCTTCCCTGGGACAGGCAGAAGGGGAGTTAGTTCACAGAGCCATTCCTTTTCCTCTCCCTCCAGTCTCTTTCTGCTCTCTGTGATTCAGAGACCAGAGATGAGAAAGCAGAGCCTCCTGAGTTGAGCCAGAGATCCAGAGTAGAACTAGGAGCCTGGAGGTACACTTCAGAGAAAGACAGTCAGGAGAATGGAAGAGAATCTGGTGGGACTCACCTGTGAGCTGCCAGAGGAGAGAGATGAGGACAAGGCATGTTGAGGAACCAGCCATATCGTTCTCTGAATGTCAGTCACTTAAACGAACCCACTTCCCTCTCGTATTGCTCGAATCTCTTCTCTAGTTGGGGTTTTTAAAAAAAGGTGGGAGGGGTCATGGCATTGACATGTGTGAATGAGTCATCTCTGATTTACTTAATGGCTTATCTCAGTGACAAACACGTAATACTAATAGGTGTCTAATAAAGAAGGAAAAAATGAATGGAACCGCAAAGGTGATAGAACCCCATTCTACAGATGACAGATCACAGACTCGGAGAGAGGTTAGGAATTGATCAAGGCCATGTGGTCTACCTTTTCTGCTATACCACGTGACTAACTTCTCAGAGACTCAGAAAAAAAGGAAATAGAAAAAAATAGATGGGGGACAGGAGGCTGGCACTGGAGATGAGATTTACGGAGCTTTCCTAAGTGCTAGGCACTGTGCTAGGAGTACATGCATTTTAAAAAAATGTATTCCTTGTAACAACTCTGTGAGTGAGATACCACTGTAAATCCCACTTTACAGATGAGAAGATAAAGGTTTAGAGTATATTACAGCAGAATCAGGAATTTGTTTTTTGTTTTTTTTTTTTTCCAAAGGTACAAAATTAATTTATCTATAAGTGTTGAGCTACTATATTCTTGGGTTTAGTTGCAGATTTGTAGCAAACGTAAGCACTGTTAACCATTTAAGCTAAGGAATTTAGAGACTTTTATTGTGTCATAATATTTTAGTCTCTTTAGTAATTTGTCCTAAGGTGGCTGAAAAATTACTTGTTATATGTCTGTTGGCGTAAACCCCATAACTGAGAACAATTATATTCAGGAAGGGCTAAGTCTATGGGAAGCAGGACATTTTTTATGATTGGGATGGATATCTGTACCATGTGGCCCAGAAAGGCAAAGTCTCTCATTTAGTATTTGTTTAGGCGTCTGTGTGCCCCTTCTTGATCTGGAGGGTCTAAACTAATTCTGTCCCTTGGAATCGGCCTTTATAATCTCATACATCCCCTCTTCTGTGATAGTCCCTAGGCCTAGAGGGAGGATGTTTGCAGCCTTAGTAACAAGGCATTGGCGGTGGACAACAGGTTGGGCCCAGTGGGATTCAATAGCTTTAAATCCTGGAGATATCATGTAAACTTGCTATCCACCTAAAATTTGTCATGACTCAGTTTGTAAAAGACAAATGGATCCAAATTTCTTCTGACAAAACTGGAACTTGTTCACACGGCAAAACTTTAGTTGCCCTGTTAGGTAACCTAATAACACCTGATGATCAAAGTTTTGGGTAAAGCAGTTTCCGTGGAAGTTTAATTTTCAAAAACCTTTTTTTCCCTTCAGTTTAAAATGAGTTTTTTTCAATCTTTACATTTTAACTAGAACTGGCTGTGAGACCTCCAGGTAGCCTTTCAAATGGAGATATAAACAATGAGTTTATCTCAATATCAGTAGAAAAAGTTAGCAGCAGGTTTTAGAGTAGCCAGAAAAGAAAAGAAGAAATAGCTTGAGAAACATTTTAACTCTATGATGGTAGGTTGACCATTTGAGCTCTGAATTTTCCTTGATATAATTTGTCCTTTAGAAAAAACCTGTGCACAAGAATTGGCTATAACCAGCTGGAGCCCGAGAAAACCTGGTATGCCTTTGAACCTTTCCATTTACAAAAATACTTGCAAGTACAGGCGCCATAAACCAACTTGGGAGCCTGAAAGGGGTTGTTCTCCTTTCTTTCCTCATTTTTTAAGAATTTATTTCCCATTTTTCTTTAAAAAAAGCAACTGAACTATAGCCTAGGGTTTATTGTAGTGAATCAGAGTGTGCTGATTGTGGATGGGGGCTTCTCAATGTTTCACCACTGAGTTGGTCCCACCCTCTTACATGTCTCATTCTCTCTTTGGGGGTCTAGTACCTCCAAGAGGGCTCAAAATGCTGAGTGATCAGCTCTTATATGTGTTTCCTGGACAAGCCTTCTTTTAATTAACTTTGTTGCGGGGTTCCCTATAGGGCCACTCATGCCGCAGAGAATCACCCCAGGCACCTCCCACTCCGGACCCCAGTCACCCAGGTGTGCCTTTCAGCTAGGAGGAGTAAAATGCCCTTTCTCTTTAGAGCCGAGGAACTCAGTCTCTCATTTATCTACAAACAAGACAGTTCAGTTTCGTCTTTTGTAAAAAAATCTGGCTGAGATTAATTTTAGGATGAAAAGGCAATGGAGAAGACCCTTTAGAATGTACCTCCAAATTACAATTAGGATCCCAGGCAACAAATTCCTAGGAGAAGAACCAACTCAGAATAAACCAGGACCACCAACCAAAAATGGGAGGTCTGGAGCTCAGGAGGACTTACCAGGTCTGTCCAAGGAAAAACTCAGAGTCAGGGGGCTCCCAAAGGGGGCCATGATGCTACCTGGTGCCAAGTTTGGTCTACTCCTTTGGGGGTTCTGAGTTTTCTCTGAGCCTCATGTCTGGGTGCCAGTCTTTGCAACAGAAAAGAAGCCAAACTCTGTAAAATAATTTAAAGAGGTTTATTCCGAGCCAAATTTGAGGACCCTGGCCCGGAACCACGCCCAAGACGTCTTTAGCAAGTGGACTCCAGAACTTGTATTAATCACAAGAAACCATTATGAGAAAAAAAAAGTCACAGAGTGAAAGAAGGCATTTGCAAAGCATATGCCCCTCAAGGGTCTTCTATCTAAAATATAAAAAGAAGTCCTATAAATCAATAAGAATTAGGCAGACAACCCAGTGATCAACAGACTCAAATAGACACTTCATAAAAAAGGATATCCAGATGACTAATAAGAAGAAATCACTAAGAAAATAATGCAAATAAGGGCTGGGTGCAGTGGCTCTTGACAGAGATTGTCAAGCCCTTAGAAGAATTTTTCCCTCTATCTGTATAAATCAGCTGAACTAATGAAAAGATCACAGGGGGCAATTTACTTCCCTTCCTCTACCTGTTATCTCAATGTATTGCAGAATTTAACGTGACCTGTCCTGAATCATTTAAAACATAATACCTGTTTCTAGGATTAATTTACAAGTCAATCTTTTCCTCCAATCCATTCATCTTCCCTAGCAAATATTTATCCCCCTAAATAGAATTACCTATACTTCTCATTTCCTCCCCCCCCCAAAAGGCATCTACAAAAATATCTGAACTTCATTGGGATATTGAGTAATCACTCTGTGATCCTCCCCATGTGCATGGCAAATAAACTTTTCTTTTATTAATCTGCCTTAATTGTGGGTTGATCTTTTAGCAGACTTTAGGGGGAAAGGGCAAATTTCCCCTGACCCCTGCAGGAGAAACACAAAGAAATTCACACCAAGACATATTTATAAGCAAACTTCTGCAAACTAAAGACAGAGAAAAATCTTGAAAACAGCTAGAGAAAAATGACACATTGCCTACAGGGGAAAACAATTTGAATGACTACTGATTTCTCATGGAAACCATTAAGGGCAGAAAGAGTGTCATGATGCTTTTCAATTGCTGAGAGAAAATAACTATCAACCTAGAATTCTATACCGAGGAATAAAGGTAAAATTAAGATAGTCTCAGGTGAGGCCGGGCGCGGTGGCTCACGCCTGTAATCCTAGTACTGGAGGCCGAGGCGGGAGGATTGCTTGAGCTCAGGAGTTCGAGACGAGCCTGAGCAAGGGCGAGACCCCATCTCTACTATAAATAGAAAGAAATTAGCCAAACAACTAAAAATAGAAAAAATTAGCTGGGCACGGTGGCGTGTGCCTGTAGCCCCAGCTACTTGGGAGCCTGAGGCAGGAGGATCGCTTGAGCCCAGGAGTTTGAGGTTGCTGTGAGCTAGGTTGACGCCACAGCACTCCAGCCCGGGCAACAGAGTGAGACTCTGTCTCAAAAAAATAAAAAAAGATAGTCTCAGGTGAAGGAAAATTAAGAGAATTTGTTACTAGCAGACTTATCCTGAAAGAATGGCTAAAGGAATATCTTAAAACAGAAAGAAATAATAAAAGAAGGAAACTTGAAACTTTAGGAATGAAAAAATAATAATGGAAAGAGTAAAAGTATGAGAAAATATAATAGATTTCCCTCTCCTCTTGAGTTTTCTGAATTATGGCTTTGGCCAAGACTCTCCATTTAACTTTCTCTGACATCACCCAAAGCAAGAAAGGGGAGGAGTACTTTGTTACTGCAGGAAGGGAGTGGAGGTTCAGTCTCTCCACTCAGCCTCTTATGTCACCCCAGTGGAGAAGGAGGAAAGAGGGATGATTCCTTACTGCCAAGAGAGGCTGGAAGTCCAGGTTTTCCACTTCACCTTAGGTGGTGGGGTGGGAGGTCCCATATTTTTCCTATGGTGTTTGGTTAGAATAGAGTGGATATTGTCTAAAGGATTATATCTTGCTAGACTGCCCTTCTCCCAGTCCTTTGGCAAGAGAAAGCAGACTTTTCTTGGTATTGGCATTTCAAGGTTACAGTCTTATCTAGCACACAGACCATAATATACAGGAGACAAAAAGAAAACCCAGAGAACTCACTGCCCTGTCATTCCAAGAGTCCAGAAGTCCCTAGCCAGTCCTTCTGTCCACCTTTAATAATCTTGTGTTTGTGTTTTATATGTAATAGACAGAGTTTTTATCTGTAGTTAGCGGCAAGAATAGAGAAAAATGTGCTTACTCCATCTTGTCTGGAGTGAGAAGTATGAATACGTGATTTTATATCCTTACTCTCCTATGACCCATTGAAATAATGGTGAAATCTTTAAAAAGGGCTTCTTACGAATTCACAAAATGAATCCATGTGGACACTTCCATCTTCTGACTTGAAAAAGACAGTAATGATAGACGAAACAATTTTAAATGTATTAAGGTGTATGGTCTTGCTTGAAATTAAGATAAAAATTTCTGTGAATGAGAAACAGTGCAGAAACCCACAGCACATAAGAAGGAAAGGCATATGCGTCTACAGGAACTTGATACCAAAATCATGCAAAAATAGGAAAAGAAAGTTATAGACCAGCATCACATATGAAGATAGTTGCAAAGATCCTAAATGAAACATTAGCAAATCAAAACCACCCGTGTATTAAAAACACACCATGACCAAATGGCACTTATCCCGGGAATGTGAGAATGGGCCAATGTTATAAAAATTTATCAGTGTAATTCATCACATCGATTAAATGCAACATGACATATGATCATCTCAAAAGATACAGTAAAAACTTTGATAAAATTCACTACAAACTCATAATTTTAAAAATTTGTAGGAAACTACAGCAAACATTAAACATAATGCTGAACCTTTAGAAGAAATACTGCCAATGTCAGGAATAGGACAAAAATTTCTCCAGTCACTGATAGTATTCATTAATTAGTGAATTAGTGTATTGACCAAAGCAATGAGACAAGAAAAGTATATAAGATGTATGTGAATTTTAAAAGGAGAGATAAATTATTATTTTCAGATCATATCACTGCAGACATAGAAAATCCAAAGGAATCTGCAAACAAACTATGAGAACTAAGCAGAGAATGAGCAAGGATTCTAGCAAACAACCATAATTGTACATAAGATGTTTTTATTACTTGGGTCACAGGTTGACAACTTGTTTACCAATCCAGAGCTAGTTCAATTAAGAGCCAGAGAGATGTTTTCCCCAAGGTTACACAGCATCTTATTAACAGAGCTGGGACAGGAACCCAAATACTGTGACTTCAAACCCAGTGATTTTCCATTATGAAGTATCACCCATTTGCACACCATACTGGTACAAATGTGGCAACAGTAGACACAGTAGTTTTAAAATGTTGTGAATTTGATTCCTGAAATTCTTGACAAACAGAATGAGGATGGACAGGAGCTGTTCTGTAGAAACTGACCTAAAGGTGGTTTTGGAGCAGATGTTTCATTCTCATTCAAACAATTTCATTCCTGTGTTTTTATGTCATGGTTTTCCTTGTTCCTAAAAATGACCAAGCTAAGGCTTCTGGGAAGATGTGGAGGAAAACTATCTATCATGACATAGGAAGGGAATTGAATGGGCTAAAATGGGAATAGTAAAAAACCCAGGGGCACCCCACCAAGAAACATCTGGAGAGGAACTGAAAAAGAAACCTATGCTGAAAAAGAAAAAAAAAGTAGCTGGCTTCATAAAGTAAAATTTTATCAGCAACATTTGGTAGTTAATCATTCCCTCTTTCTTGAGACATTATGGCCCATGGGCCTCCACTTACTTGGTTTTCTCCTTCCCAAGGCTTTTCATCATTCCCTGCTTGCTGCTGCAAATCTCTCCCATCCATCTACACATACTGAAATGTCTCTGGGTTCGGTCCTTAGACTCACCCATTTCTTTACCTACCCCAATTCCTTAAGTGATCTCATTCAGTTTCTTGGTTTGACATACTCCATTTTATTTCTGACTCTGACCTCTTTCCGGAATTCAAGCCTTGTATATCCAGCCACCTACTCAGCATCTCCATTTCTATATTTAACAGGCATCTAAAACCTCACGCGCCAAATCAAACTTTTGCTTCCCTATCCTCTACTTCCAGCTCCACCTGTCTTTTTCATCCCAGTAGATTGTACCTCTAATCACACAGTTTTTAGGTTAGAAAATTATAATTATCCTTGACTCCATTCTACCACGCCTTGTATCCATCCATCAGTAAATTCTATTGGCTCTGCCTTGCAAAGAACACTCAGAACCCTGTCATCTTTCATCACCTTCACCACCCTCACCCCACCACCTCTCACCGGTACTATTGCAACAGCCACCTAACTAATCTCAATGCTTCTACCTTGGTCCTCCTTTTTCTTCACAGGCTACTAAAGTGATACTTTTAACACATAAATCAGATCGTGTTATTTCTCTGCTTGCCAGCTGTCTCCCATACCACATAGAACAAAACGCAGAGTCCTTCCCCGGGCCTCCTAGGCCCTTCCTAATGGTTCTTGGTTACCTTTCTGATGTCATCTCCTATCTCTTTCCCCTGGCCTGTTCCATGTCCATTGCACTAACCATCTCACTGTTCTTCAAAACCCCAAGCACAAGTTCACCCTGAGGCCTTTGCCTGAGAGAAGAGTCCTTCCCCCTGATACCCACATGATTATCTCTTCCTTAGACCTAGTCAATGTCACCTATCAGAGACACTCCTCTATAAAACATCCCTGGTCTTTTACTCTCTATTCCCTTACCCCGCTTTGTTATTTTTTTTTCCTTAGACTCTACCCCCCTAAAATCTAAGGAGCATCAGAAGAGGGGCTTAGTCTGCTTTGTTCACTGCCCTATCCCTAGTAACTACAACAGTGCCTAGTACATAGCAGACCCTCAATACATATGTCTAATGAGTAAATGGGTGTCCTGAGCAATAAAAATGGAGTAATTATGAATGATATCCAAGATTTCTTTCTTTCTATTTGGAGAAGAAAATTGGAAACATAGGAGGGTGAGATTTCTCAGGCCCTTGGGACCTGTGAAATCTGTGAGATTGGTATGGTGGCAGAGCAGAATGTGGGGGAAAATTCACAAACTCCACAGGGCTGAAAATTACAAAGAATAGAATGTTTTTATTTCTGGGGCAGGATTGGTGGGGGGGAATTTGTGTCATCTCAAACTGAGACTGCTGTTGGTTCTTTAAACCATTATTTCAGTACTGTTACAACTAACGTAGTTTTAATAATAGCATTTCAACAGTTACTTGTTTTTTAAAAAACACCTATAATTAGAGTATGCTATGCAAAACCGATCATATAGCAGGCGTAGCAGTTACCTTCTTATGGATGTGATTTTGCACTCAATTATCACCAAAAATCTTTCTTTGAAAAGTAACTAAGCATGCCATTAAAAAATAAAATAGAGAACTTTAAAGTTTATGCTAAAAAAACACAGGGACATTTGGATACCTTACTCACTAACGTATTCTAATCGTTAATTAACCAAATTCTTGGACATCTTGAATATTTCTTCCAATTCCCTCTGAAATACTTATATTAATGTTAATGTTAAAACGTCCCTGGGAATGCACATAACTTTCATAATTTCATGCTTGGCACTTCATAGAAACCAGCCACAGGCTTGATGAAAGTGCCACCTTCTCCTGGGTTGGTGGCTTTTCAGCATCACAGCCGCAGAGCCTACACTCCTGCTGGAGGAGGCGCACACTGAAACCCAAGTCCGGCGCAGGAAGCTGGAGGGCGGTCCTTTCCTCTGTGAGCTTTGGTTCCCCTCCTGCCCCCTCTGCCGATCGTCATTTCCTGTCCAGGTCAGCAGGCTATGAGTTTGCATCTGTGCTTTCCTGAAACTGTCCCCGGTTTCTGCATGTCACTTTTGAGTGGGCAGAGGTGGGAGAATCATGTGAGAGATCTCGCATCTCTCTTGTGCTTTCCGGTTTCCACGCTCCTTCACTCACTCTCTCTGGGCTCCACCAATCACGCGGCATGTCCTTTGGGGAGGGGAGCTCCGGGATGGATGGTTACCCTTTCCCTGTGTCAAGGACAGTGCCTGGTGTGATTCCACCCCGGGTGCTGACCCAAACACCCAAAGATCTATCTCAAGTACTGTGGTGGAGCGCCCTGGACTGAAACCCTGGCGCACCTCTTTCGTTATTAACGCCCCTTGCATCATCCACTGTGTCATGTGTTGAAAGACATCGTTTTACCTTCAAAAAAACCCCCCATGTTCTGTCGGGGCAGAGGCACACACAAAGCAGCAATTACATTGCAGAGAGAGAGTTCTGGGATGGGTAGAGTCCAGGAGGCTTTTAGAGCACGGAGCAGTTCTAATGCAGGGTCTGCCACTACAAGTCTCTTCATCTGTGAAATTAAAATAAAACTGCCCTCTCTCACCCACCTCATGGGTTCTTGGGGCAAAACTGTAGAAAGGATGGGAAAGCACTTTGTAACTCTGAAGAGAAACACTGCAGTGACTACGCTGCACAGAAAGTGGCAGTGGGAGGAGATGGTCCTGCTATAGCTGTCCCATGTTGCACCCGGGAGGTTTCCTTGGATTTGGGAATTTACCTATGCATCTAGAGCTCAAAGCTGGTCCCAGCTCAGTTTCATAGCTTCTGCAATGAGAAAAGTAGGACGGGGGGGAAAAAGAGCAGAGCAGCAGCAGGTATCCCAGGTCTTATGCCCGCACAGCAGAACCCCCCAACCCCGAAGGACTGGAAGGTAGGATCCCTTCAGGCAAGGCTGATTGCAGCCTCCTTCCCTGCTGATATTCCACTACAGTATTGCAGAGCATGGTTCTTCTTTGGGTCTAACCTCCATCTCTCCTGCTTTAACATATGATCATTTCATATTTGGTTGGAGGAGAAAACAAGCCTCTTCTGAAATCTCTTTGTTTAACCCCTTTGAGAAGATGGGGCAGAAAGAAGGCAGGAGTGCTGAAGAAATGCCCAGTGTGCTCACTGTCAGTCCACATAACAAGGACTGTCCGTACTCTTCGTTCCTCACACACAGCCCTCCTGCTCACTGCTCGCCTCGGCCCCAGTCCCTGACTTAGCAGCTGACTCCCTGCCCCTCCCTCTCTCACTCTGGCGGTGTTGCATGATAAGTGGGTGAGCAC
This sequence comes from Indri indri, assembly GCA_004363605.1. Lineage (NCBI taxonomy): Eukaryota > Metazoa > Chordata > Mammalia > Primates > Indriidae > Indri > Indri indri. The sequence continues at coordinate 41,362 of RJWJ010009324.1, forward strand.
GTGGATGCTTCAGCCACACTGCCTAGACTGGAGTCCTGTTTCAGTCCCTAACTCCTTGTTTGGCCTTGGGCAAGTTGACTTTAATGCTCTATGTCTCAGTTTTCTCATTTGGGGAGAACCGTAGTTCCTAGTCCACAAGATTGTAAGCATTCAATGAGATAATCCATATCGAAATAGCATAAGGGGCGAACTCCTAGTAAGTCTTCAGTAAGCATTAGCTATTATTTTAATTAATTCATTTAAAACAGCTTCTGATAACTGATAAAGGGCCAGGCCTTGGGTTAGGTGCTAGGGATAAATAGATGAAGTCCCAGTTCCAGTCTTCAGTGAGGGATGTTGGTGAGCCACATGCCTGGACCATCTCTCCTCTTGCCCTCTGTCTTCAGTGTTGATGTTCCAGCTTTCTCCCACTGCAGAGAAGCCACCTGGTCCCTTCGGGTGGGCCACAGCACCCTCATGAGGTGGACACCTCATCTCAGATACCCGGTCTCCTTGCTTCCCTCTGCGGACTCAGGTGTGTGTGTGCCACGTGCCAGGCTTAGCGAAGGTGTGGGGGGGATGACAGACACGAAGAGGCCTGCTGCTCCTGGTCCTGCTTCCATGAGGTTCACACCACCCATTATAGACTAGACATAATATAAACATTTCTCGAAAAAAGGCTGGGGGAGCTTGATAGAGACTCAACATTTTGTCAGTTGCTTAGTAGCTGTGTAAATTAGTATAAACAGATTTACAAAGCAGCTTGGGGGCTATTTTGTGGAAATTAAGGGTGGTTTTGATATAAAACACTATATTATGATATAAAAAGACAGGCTATGCTAGCACATTAAGCTGAAAATGGTATCGAATTCATACTAGGAACAGAAAGCATGTTGAGAGAACCTCCTGTTATGTGTCCCCGACCTGCTGTGACTAACAGACAGAAGTGACTCCACAGCTAAACCAGGCAAATGAATGCAGGAATATTAGTGAATATAGAAAAATTCAGTCTTAGAAGAGACACAAATCTTATCCACAACATCCTCTCTGAGTGGCTGTCTTGTTCTACTTGAATTCCTCCAGGGATGGGAAGCACATGCCTTCCTGGACATTGCTGCATAGAATGGACTCTTAGAAAGGACTCAACAAGTACGACAGCCAGTGTAATCTTAGACACTCCTATTACCCTGCTCCATTACCTGTGTTAGCTTTTTTGCAAGTTCTCCTCTTACACGTGCCCTTACTTCCTGATTTTTCCCCTCCTTTGGGTATGCTCATTCCCTGTACACCTCTAGCTATTATTTTCCCTCTTTCTGATCCTTCCCTAAGTCACATCTGCTCTATGATCCACATTTCTCATCCCAAGTCCTCCAGTGAGGACTGAAGGTGAAGAAGACTCTGTGCCTCTAACAGAGTAGTTGTTCTCAATGAGTGTGCCATATCCTTGGTGTGCTGCACGCCCCGTAAAGGTATGCCATCTAATCTCGAATGATGTATTTTGTTTGTCAACTGATACAGTAATGTCTGCAAGACAGAAAATCGTGTTTAGAAAGTCATGCAAAGTGGTCTGAAGTAAGGTACAAACTGCTGCAAGAATTAAGGTGTAAGGCATGATGTTAAAGATGAACACAAAAGGGAGATGGTATTTTTACTGGAACATGCAAGAAATTTACTTCCTGAGAATTTAACAGCATAGTCAGAGTTATAAACAGTTCTGGTCAACTGTAAACAAGTGGTGGAGGGTGACCAAGAGAATTGTGTAATATCTGTGAATGTTAATCTCATTCAGTACATTGCCACCACCACAGAGAGGTCAAGAGTTTTAATTTCCTTGTTATGAATCCCTGCCTCTGATGATCGAATGTGGCTGCAATTTTGTAAGATCCCAAAGGGGAGGAGGCGACAGCACCTCTTTCTGCATTTCCTCAACCTCCAGGAAGAGTCTGTGAAGTTTAGCCAATAGCAAAATTAGGGGACATCTCCAAGAACTCCCTCACTTCTGACATTAATTTGTAAGTTCAGGGACTTCCCAAAACTAAAATAAAGTTTGATAACTCACTAGAAAGACTCACAGAATTCATGGGAAGCTGCTATACTCATACAGTTGCTTACAGGGAAAGGATACAGATTAAAATCAGCCAAGGGAAGAGACAGAGAAACAGAGTCCAGGTGGGTTCCAAACACAGAGTTTCCAGTTGTCCTCTGCCCATAGAGTCATGGACAGTGTTAACTCTTGCTGGCAATGATATGTGGCAATACACATGGAGTGTTGCCAATCAGGGAAGCTCATCAAAGCCTTAGTGTCCAGAGTCAGAATTGGAGTTCCATCATGTAGGCATGGTTAACTGCCCATCTGGCTGATCTCAGTTTTCAGCTCTTCAGGAGGCCGAGCTGATACTGTGGGACCCAAAACCCCCACCCTAAATCACATGGTTACCATCTGGCTAGTACAAGGCTGCCTGGTAAACAAAGACATTCCTATCAGGCATGACATTCTAAGGACTTAGAGATGACCTCCTAGAAGCCAAGGGCAAAGGCCAGCCCTCTCTTCGGATGAGGTTGAATTCTTTACAACACAGGATCTTTAAAAGGGTTGGTAAAGTACTCTCCCCCCAAAAGTTAACTGAATTGAAGGAAAAGGCAGAAATACGGCATCTTAGTTCATTTGGCTGCTATAACAAAATATCATAGACTGGGTGGCTTCAAAACAGCAGAAATTTTCTTCACACAGTTCTGGAGGCTGGGAAGTCCAAGGTCAAGGCGCCATCAGATTCAGTGTCTGGTGAGGCCTGCTTCCTGGCTCGTAGATGGCACCTTCTCACTGTGTCCTCAGACAGTGGAAGGGGTGAGGAGGAAGCTCTCTTTTCTATTAGTGCTCTTTAATAAGGGCACTAATCCCATTCATGAAGGTCCCACCCTCATAACCCCCCAAAGGTCTCAGCTCCTAATGTCATTACCTTGGGAGTTAGGATTTCAATATACACATTTTGGGGAGACACAAACATTCAGACCATAACATAGGGATTAAGTTTAATTTAAAGTGTAAATACAAGTTTTTTTAGTCAAATGGTGGCTAGCAATGTGAGTCCTGCATGTAACCACCACACCCTCCTTATTTCCATGGAAAAGACCATGGAAATATGAAATAAATGGAAACCTGGACAAGTGTTGGTGACGTGGAAGGAAGCCATCTTTGGGTCATCTTTGCTTGTTAGAGAGATAAAGCTGTCCAGATCGGACAGGAATGAAGGTGAGTGAGGACAGCCTCCAGGCTCACTCTCCCAGGAGGGAGGGCTATGTCCAGGAGGTGAGTGATGGTGACCCCTGTAGTCAGAGAGCTAGGTAAGGGAGCACCACTGGCAAGGCCAGGACTGGAAGTTTTATTTTATGCCTCAAAAGAGTCAGAAAATAATATCAATAGGGTTAAAGAGGGCGTAGATTTTGACCCAAGAATCTATAGCCATTTCTAGTTGTTGTTTTGTACAAGGGGAAAGAAAACCCAACATTCTCAGATGTACAAAAAATATGCCACTCTTGTGAAGCTGTAGTTGTTAGAGCAATAACTGAATGAAATATGAATAGATAGACTCAATGCATATTTAGACTGATAAGTCAATTGCTTATATTTACGTATTTGCATGTGTGTATAACTATATGTATATCCATATATCTATATCTCTATATATAGATATCTCTCAACTTTCTCTTCTTGATATTGGAAAAATTCCCTCATGAATAACATGATATGGTATAGATTAAGCCACAGAGAAACAGTAAACCATTTAGGGACCACATGTGAAAAGAGAAAAGGACAAAAAACACGATTTGGGGAAATACCAATAAAAAGAATGAACACAAGAAATAGAATCAGAGCAGGAGAAAGAAAATAGGAGTGGTGTTGTGGAGAACAAGAGAACATAAAGTGCTATGGGAGGAATGATAAATGGGTCAAATGCTGAGGGGAAGCCCGGGAAGATGAGGGCTAAAAGTGGCCATTGGATTTGGCACCGGGTCATAGTTTTGGTGGCTCAGGGAGGGCAGGGCTGCCTGTCTGTCCTGGATGGGAGATGAGAGGACAGGAACAGTGATTGCAGACTCTTCTTTCAAAGAACCAGATTTCTACAGGAAGCAGAGAAGGAGAATAGACTCAAGAAGTGTTTCGTTTCTTTTTAAAAATGAGAGTGAGCTAAACATCCTTATGGCTACTACCATAGACAGAGACTACCCTTTTCTGAAATGGGCAGAAGCAAGGTTAAGGTGGCCTACATAGACCTATTTTTCTGCGGGGCAGGCAGTTGACTGATTTTTATGATTGATGCCTGAGTCATATCTGTGGATTGGGCAAGATCATCAACTTAGAAAGGGAGATGAGTTGTGACGGGCTGCTTGAGGGTGTGCGTGAAGGCCTGTAACCGTTTCTGAGGATAGGGGAGGGGAGGTGACCAGGGGCAAGTAAAGAATTCTTGGCAGCACTGAAGAAGGGGCCACTGAGTTTGGAAAGGGTTATCTGGGGTGCTGACGGTACACAGCACTCACATCGGGGCCTCCCCCACTGCCTCCTCGTCCCGCCTACTGCATGATCTCCTAGAGCGGGGCTTTAGCTCCCACCGGACAGCTGGCTTTATCCTATCAAAGGTCTTCCAAAACCTCCTAAGCAGCCTGGGTAATATTGACTGTTTGGCATTCAGAACACATTTTCCCATAGAAAATGTTGTAGATGGTGTTAGACTGTATCAGTCTGACTTCCAGTTCTCAGAAGGTCATCAGATGTGCTAGACAGAACATGCGTGCACTCAATGCTAATGCATTGTCCACTGGTGCTATGGAGACCACTGGTACCATTTTTAATTCAGTCACATGCAATGGCCTGGACCTTGTGAATGAATTGATTCTGAATGGTTTTCGGGTTCTTCGAGTACAAAGGAATGTGCTCAAAGAATACTCTCATAGAGCTGATTCTCAGGGATACTTTAACTTCCATGCCTGGGAAAAGGCATTATCACATCTGGCCACATCCACAGGCTGATTATTGTCCAGTATATTCTGGGCTTTTCTATGCTTCAAGTATGTTCATTGGATAGGATGAGACATGAAACTATATTCGTTCTTCCAATTACAGAAAAAAGTGACCAGAATAAATGTGAGTTGCATAAATATCCATCTACATACGTAAATACACAAGTGGTGATCAGACTGCCAGAATAGACTGGAGGCCTTATCCAATCTGAACAGAAGGAAAGTAAAGAGTGAGCCAAGAAGACAAAGGCAACCAAGTCCTGTGGTGTAGGACGTCTTCTAAGAAAGAGCACTAAGGCCCAGATGGCACTCTGGCCACACAGAAGGAAGGACCAATGGCATGTTTGCCTCCGTTCAGGCTCACTTTGTACTTTGTCTGTGAAGGCACCACCATAGTCTGGCTGACGTGGCTCCGTCAGTGTCTGGGACTGTCGACCCAATTCACACTGTGTCCTTAGAGTAAACTGCTAGAGCCCCATTGGGGAAGGGTTGCTGTGAGCTCCCTCCAGCACACTGCGTTCTACTGGAGAACTCATCACTGTATGGACTGGTGCTTGATTCATGGGCTCCAACTTCAGCTGGGCCCAAAACATCCTTACTACCACCTTTGTGGTTAGCTCTCTTTCTAATTCCCCAGAATGGCCATTTCAACAGTCACCGTTTTCTGCTAGCCCCCAGTTGCACTGGCTCTCCTCCATCTTATGGTAGATAACCTAAGCCCCTGTGTTCCATGTGCCAAGGTAATATCAGATGTGGTCCCTAACCTATAAACCTGCATGTATTGTCACCCAATCTTAGTGAAAGAGGTATCCCTGCTCTTGTCCACTGGTGCTATGGAGACCACTGGTCTTGTCTCCTAAAAAATGTGTCCCACCAATTATCCCCTTACTTTTCCTTATTTTCAGCTCTATCTTCTCTGTTGACTCTTCTCTTGTCTGCACATGTGTTCAAGTACCTCCTCCATCTAGAAATAATCAAAACCACCCCCGGGGCCAGTGATAAGTTTTTCGCCTCCTCTCCCTCTATTCCCACAGCTTCCAGTTACCACCATTGCTCTCCTTTCCTTAATCATCAATGTTTTAAAACTGCAACCAGCTTTATTAAATGTAATTTTCTTAAATAGCCATGGTATTTTAAGTAAGACATGGGCAGATCATCAATAACAGTATATAACAAAATTTAAACTCCCCTTCTCCATGGACATAAAAAGTCACCAAAAAACCCAGTGATGTCTTTGATATTCTAAACGGGGAGTTTAGGGCAATGATCCTCAACTGAAAATGATTTTGCCCCCCAAGGGACATTTGGCAATGTCTGGAGACATTTTGGTTGTCACAACTGGGGCCAGGATGTGCCACTGGCACATAATGGGTAGAGGCCAGGGATGCTGCCAACATTCTGCAATGCACAGAATAGCCCCTCACAACAAAGAATTAAGAATCGTGCAACCCAGAATGTCAATAATAGTGTGAGAAACCCTGGTTTACAGGAAGGGCTGACATTTCAATTAGTTTATTAACATTTCAGAGTTAAACTGAATTGTGATGAAATAAAACAAAAGCCACAGAATTCTCAATCTCCACAATCTAAAAAGAAAACCACAGCTTGAGTGATGCTATTTCAATTTTGTTACTGGGGGGTCCAGTTTGCCTTACTCTGGTGTCCAATACATTTAATTTGGAAGGGCATATTTGGGTTTAAGGAAGAGAACATAAAAGCAAATTTTAGTTTCCCTACACAACAAGACTTTCTTGCAGAATGGCTGATGCATGTTAAGACTAGGGAAGCCCTCCTCTTGGGAACCAAAAATTCTTCCAAAAAACTAGAAGGGAAATTGGTTTTCCCCAACTGCTTCTGAGACATATTATTGGTGACATTTTCCCCTTTCCCTGAAACAACAATGAAGCATTCTGTAATAACATAACTTTAAAACAAAGTCAACCAAATCTACATTTTATAAAACTTGATGAAAAATTAGAATTTCAAATAATGCAGTAATAGAAGTACCTAGGCCAGGCATGGTGGCTCACGCCTGTAATCCCAGCACTCTAGGAGGCCGAGGAGGGAGGGTTGCTTGAGCTGAGGAGTTCAAGACCAGCCTGAGCAAGAGTGAGACCCCGTCTCTACTATAAATAGAAAGAAATTAGCCAAACAACTGAAAATAGAAAATTAGCCAGGCATGGTGGCACATGCCTGTAGTCCCAGCTACTCAGGAGGCTGAGGCAGGAGGATTGCTCGAGCCCAGGAGTTTGAGGTTGCTGTGAGCTAGGCTGACGCCACGGCACTCTACGCTGGGCAACAGAGTGAGACTGTGTCTCAAAAAAAAAAAAAAAAAAAAAAAAAGGAAGTACCTATATATCAAAAATGCACAGACCTCATGTGACATCTTCAGCACTTTCAGCCTTCTGTGCCTGGTCTATTTGGTATCTCCTTTCTTTATGGTGTCATTTCTCCTTTTTCCCTTTTTTAGATCTCTTCTCTCTTTTCTTTTTGGGGGCTTCCTAGGCCTGCTTTCTGGCTTTGCAGGAGGGGGCTCGGCAGATAAACTGTGGTCCTTTTCTGTGGTCTGCGTTGGCTTTGTCGGCTTTAGCACACTGTGAACCTTGCCCTTGGGCATGGGGTGGCAGGGGCAGTGGTGGGATGTCAATGCCAGGGGTGGGAGGAGTGGGGGACCACAAGCCTTGGCCAGTCCAGAAGTTGCTCTTGTCTCTTCTTCACACTATTTGCCTTTTTTTTAAAACTTTAGACTCCCATTCTACTTCTTGACTTTTATTTCTCAACTCAGTGCAAACTCATGTTTTCTCCCATGATCCATTCAAAATTGATGATTTATCAAATCCAATGGAAATTTTACTCCTTTTGAACATGTAGTGACAGATGCAAATAAAAACACGTAATTATTGTAAAATCATCTAATAACAATAAAGGGCAAAAACTCTATCTAAACTCTCCACCCCATGCCAAGTTAGACACTTGTTTCCAGTTTTATGTAAATTCTCTTGGATTATTTTACATGCACATACAACCATGTTATACACAACCTTCCGCACGCGCACAGATTTTAACAAAAATAAAAGTCTATTACATATGTCTATCATTTTTTCCTCAACAATATATTATTCCTCTAAAAAAAAAATCTAAAATTCCTGTAAAATCCCAAAAGGAATCTAAAATTAATCTAAAATCAATACATTCTGTTCTGTCTCCTTCTGTATCATAGTTCCACATTGTTCCATGGTGTGTTTATATTGTAATTTATTAATCTAACTTCCTATTGATTGATATTTATAAGTTATTTCCAACTTCTGCTATTATAAATTAAACTGTAATGAATATTGTCATGTGTGCAATTGTGCCAGTATGTTTGTATATAATTACAAGTAAAACGAAGTACCAAAGGTATTATACAGTTGAAATTTTGATAGGCGACATTAAATTTTCCTCCAACCTGAACTCACCAGTTTATACTCCCATCAATAGTATAAGTGTCTGGTTCTCTCTACTTTTGTCATCGCTGGAATCTTATCAATTAAATTATTTTGTTTTTGAATTTCATAGGCAGCATTATCATTATCCGTTTAATTGGCATTTCCGTAATTCCTAGTATGAATGGGCATTTTTCATGTTTATTGGTTGTTTTCTTATTCTTACTCTGTAAATTGCCTGTTCATATACTTAGCAATGGACTCATCTCCGTAAATTTATGCAACATTTAACATTGTTAACATCCCAATTCTTCAAATTCTCTCATTACCTATAAATGCCTTAATTTTCTTTCTGCTTTTCTAGTAAATCTTTGTCATTCTCATTTACATAGGGCTTTTCCTTTGCCCTCCCTAAAATGTTGGTATTATCAGGGGGTTCCCTCCTCAACCTCCTTTCACTTTGCATATCCTTTCTGAATAAGATCCTTTGCATAAGCACACATGGACATGGTCTGACTCCAACCATAATTTGTGTGCCGATTATTCAAATATCTGACATGTTGTTCAGATCTCTCTGGAGCCCCA